>JARQZK010003630.1:585000-730000 GCA_030704885.1 Cynegetis impunctata
GTTCGGCCGGGATTCGATCCATCGACCTTCTGTTCAGTAGCCCAACGCACTGACCACTGAACTACGGAGCATCCTAGATTTTGATATATTATCAAAGATGTGCACTGTAGTTTTCAATGAAAGCTGTTAATCAGGAGTATACAAGGATTTGTAAAATTTTGGAGTTGTCAACTAAATTGACAGATGCGAAATTCGAATTGATGTGAACACTATACGACAATGAACAGGAAAACAAAGAATGAAAATTGGACCAAAGGTTTCACAAATTACTTGCATAGATGTATTAGAAACCCATTAATTTATTTAAGTAATATCCAATCAAACTGGAAGGAAAAATTCTATACATGACATAATGAAAGACATACAAGAATAAATAAAGATATACAAATGAGATCCAATGATGAATAAGCTGCAGAGTTAATAAGACGATAGAGAACTACAGAATATACAGTTCATTAGCTTTTAGAACTGCTTTGTATATATCTTAGAATAAATTCGATTTCATCCTTTATGAGATAGCTATCATAAGTATAAATATTTTCAATTATTATTCACGGTAGTGGAATAAATAAAATCAAGAATTTCAAGTTATGATTAATATAAAATTTTTACTATGAAATAATCTACTTAAAAATAATCCCAAATAATTTAAAAGATACATTCCACTGAAAATTTTCAGATGGAGTTAATGAACTCACCAAGTTTTCCAAAAGTACAAGAAGGCACATAAAAAACAAAACTTATTAGTAAAATTCAATTACCTAATATACGATATATCTGTACCTATTCCCCTATATTCGGTTTCAACAGGCGGTAGAACACCATATTTGACAAGCGAAGATTGTAGCTTACCGCCCATCGTAATTTGAGCTTAAGCGGAAGCAGTAAAATAAAAATTATTCACGACAGGTTGACAATTAAATTGAAGTGAACATCACCAGAAACATTTTTATAATGAGTAAATATGAAGTATACTTACATTTTTCTACTTGTAAATAGACCCGTTTCTGAGCATTTCTGGAATCAGGTGAAAATCCGATGGCTTGGCATATATATTCTCCACTATGTTCGACTTTAATGTTGGGCATTTCCAAACGTCCCCTGTAATCTTTTGAACCAGGAGGAAGTGGAAGGTCATTGGGTCTAGTCCAGCGAACTGCAGCTCGTAATGGACCCTCGTCTCTGCATTGAAACACTACTTCCTGATCTGAACAGGTGCAATAACAATTAGTTTATACTGTGAAAATCCTACTCAGGAGGTTAATTAAATGAGCTCTTCTCAATTATAAAGTGTTCAAAAAGCTTTTAAGAAATAATTAGTTCAAGACTAAATTAGCAAGTGATGATGATTGTTCCCTAATGATCAGTATCAGTGAATGAAAGGTCAGTGCTTCATTACTAATGAAACTCAGTAGTTTTAAAAAGCATTAATTTTTTATGACTCGAATAATTTCCAAATAAATTTTTACTATTTTATTTGGTTAAGATCACTGATGAAAATTATATCCCTTTCCAAGCTGGAGCTGGTTATATGTATTCCGCAAAGTGAATTCTACATTCACAATCCAACAGTGAATAAGTCCCCCCGACTCAAAATCTGTATACAGCTGTTTCGATCTTATTAGATCTCATCAGTGCAGATTATTTGACTCTGGGAGAATTAACAAATTTCTAATTGGCCCCCAATACAAATCACGGTCGGGACTACTATCTGGATAACAACCCAGAGCGTCCTCCATCAAAGTATTGGAAACCAACAATTAGATCGAAAATGCAGAATTCCGTCGCGAGAATACATATTTCCTGACATGAAATATCTAGTCTGCAACTGTGGCGTATGTTTCTATTTATTTTTCAAATTATTGAAGAATTTTCCTTGTTCACTTTATGTAATATATACAATTGACCATGATCAACTTGTCAATTTTTCATGAGTTGATTTTGAAACATTTTTCAACATAGTAAATTATATATCAGAGGTTAAGCTTATATTACGAGAAATTTAATTACGTTACAAGTACCTATGCTTAGCTTATGTTTCTATTTATTTTTCAAATTATTGAAGAATTTTCCTTGTTCACTTTATGTAATATATACAATTGACCATGGTCAACTTGTCAATTTTTCATGAGTTGATTTTGAAACATTTTTCAACATAGTAAAGTATATATCAGAAGTTAAGCTTATATAATGAGAAATTTAATTACGTTACAAGTACCTATGCTTAGCGTATGTTTTTATTTATTTTTTAAATTATTGAAGAATTTTCCTTGTTCACTTTATGTAATATATACAATTGACCATGGTCAACTTGTCCATTTTTCATGAGTTGATTTTGAAACATTTTTCAACATAGTAAAGTGTATATCAGAAGTTAAGCTTATATTACGAGAAATTTAATGGCGTTACAAGTACCTATGCTTAGCGTATGTTTTTATTTATTTTTTAAATTATAGAAGAATTTTCCTTGTTCACTTTATGTAATATATACAATTGACCATGGTCAACTTGTCCATTTTTCATGAGTTGATTTTGAAACATTTTTCAACATAGTAAAGTATATATCAGAAGTTAAGCTCATATTATGAGAAATTTAATTACGTTACAAGTACCTATGCTTAGCGTATGTTTTTATTTATTATTTAAATTATTGAAGAATTTTCCTTGTTCACTTTATGTAATATATACAATTGACCATGGTCAACTTGTCCATATTTCATGAGTTGATTTTGAAACATTTTTCAACATAGTAAAGTATATATCAGAACTTAAGCTTATATTACGAGAAATTTAATTGCGTTACAAGTACCTATGCTTAGCGTATGTTTTTATTTATTTTTTAAATTATAGAAGAATTTTCCTTGTTCACTTTATGTAAAATATACAATTGACCATGGTCAACTTGTCAATTTTTCACGAGTTGATTTTGAAACATTTTTCAACATAGTAAATTATATATCAGAGGTTAAGCTTATATTACGAGAAATTTAATTACGTTACAAGTACCTATGCTTAGCTTATGTTTCTATTTATTTTTTAAATTATTGAAGAATTTTCCTTGTTCACTTTATGTAATATATACAATTGACCATGGTCAACTTGTCAATTTTTCATGAGTTGATTTTGAAACATTTTTCAACATAGTAAAGTATATATCAGAAGTTAAGCTTATATTACGAAAAATTTAATTGCGTTACAAGTACCTATGCTTAGCGTATGTTTTTATTTATTTTTTAAATTATTGAAGAATTTTCCTTGTTCACTTTATGTAATATATACAATTGACCAAGGTCAACTTGTCAATTTTTCATGAGTTGATTTTGAAACATTTTTCGACATAGTAAAGTATATATCAGAAGTTAAGCTTATATTACGAGAAATTTAATTACGTTACAAGTACCTATGCTTAGCGTATGTTTTTATTTATTTTTTAAATTATTGAAGAATTTTCCTTGTTCACTTTATGTAATATATACAATTGACCATGGTCAACTTGTCCATTTTTCATGAGTTGATTTTGAAACATTTTTCAACATAGTAAATTATATATCAGAGGTTAAGCTTATATTACGAGAAATTTAATTACGTTACAAGTACCTATGCTTAGCTTATGTTTCTATTTATTTTTTAAATTATTGAAGAATTTTCCTTGTTCACTTTATGTAATATATACAATTGACCATGGTCAACTTGTCAATTTTTCATGAGTTGATTTTGAAACATTTTTCAACATAGTAAAGTATATATCAGAAGTTAAGCTTATATTACGAAAAATTTAATTGCGTTACAAGTACCTATGCTTAGCTTATGTTTCTATTTATTTTTTAAATTATTGAAGAATTTTCCTTGTTCACTTTATGTAATATATACAATTGACCATGGTCAACTTGTCAATTTTTCATGAGTTGATTTTGAAACATTTTTCAACATAGTAAAGTATATATCAGAAGTTAAGCTTATATTACGAAAAATTTAATTGCGTTACAAGTACCTATGCTTAGCGTATGTTTTTATTTATTTTTTAAATTATTGAAGAATTTTCCTTGTTCACTTTATGTAATATATACAATTGACCATGGTCAACTTGTCAATTTTTCATGAGTTGATTTTGAAACATTTTTCGACATAGTAAAGTATATATCAGAAGTTAAGCTTATATTACGAGAAATTTAATTACGTTACAAGTACCTATGCTTAGCGTATGTTTTTATTTATTTTTTAAATTATTGAAGAATTTTCCTTGTTCACTTTATGTAATATATACAATTGACCATGGTCAACTTGTCAATTTTTCATGAGTTGATTTTGAAACATTTTTCAACATAGTAAAGTGTATATCAGAAGTTAAGCTTATATTACGAGAAATTTAATGGCGTTACAAGTACCTATGCTTAGCGTATGTTTTTATTTATTTTTTAAATTATAGAAGAATTTTCCTTGTTCACTTTATGTAATATATACAATTGACCATGGTCAACTTGTCCATTTTTCATGAGTTGATTTTGAAACATTTTTCAACATAGTAAAGTATATATCAGAAGTTAAGCTCATATTATGAGAAATTTAATTACGTTACAAGTACCTATGCTTAGCGTATGTTTTTATTTATTATTTAAATTATTGAAGAATTTTCCTTGTTCACTTTATGTAATATATACAATTGACCATGGTCAACTTGTCCATATTTCATGAGTTGATTTTGAAACATTTTTCAACATAGTAAAGTATATATCAGAACTTAAGCTTATATTACGAGAAATTTAATTGCGTTACAAGTACCTATGCTTAGCGTATGTTTTTATTTATTTTTTAAATTATAGAAGAATTTTCCTTGTTCACTTTATGTAAAATATACAATTGACCATGGTCAACTTGTCAATTTTTCACGAGTTGATTTTGAAACATTTTTCAACATAGTAAATTATATATCAGAGGTTAAGCTTATATTACGAGAAATTTAATTACGTTACAAGTACCTATGCTTAGCTTATGTTTCTATTTATTTTTTAAATTATTGAAGAATTTTCCTTGTTCACTTTATGTAATATATACAATTGACCATGGTCAACTTGTCAATTTTTCATGAGTTGATTTTGAAACATTTTTCAACATAGTAAAGTATATATCAGAAGTTAAGCTTATATTACGAAAAATTTAATTGCGTTACAAGTACCTATGCTTAGCGTATGTTTTTATTTATTTTTTAAATTATTGAAGAATTTTCCTTGTTCACTTTATGTAATATATACAATTGACCAAGGTCAACTTGTCAATTTTTCATGAGTTGATTTTGAAACATTTTTCGACATAGTAAAGTATATATCAGAAGTTAAGCTTATATTACGAGAAATTTAATTACGTTACAAGTACCTATGCTTAGCGTATGTTTTTATTTATTTTTTAAATTATTGAAGAATTTTCCTTGTTCACTTTATGTAATATATACAATTGACCATGGTCAACTTGTCAATTTTTCATGAGTTGATTTTGAAACATTTTTCGACATAGTAAAGTATATATCAGAAGTTAAGCTTATATTACGAGAAATTTAATTGCGTTACAAGTACCTATGCTTAGCGTATGTTTTTATTTATTTTTTAAATTATTGAAGAATTTTCCTTGTTCACTTTATGTAATATATACAATTGACCAAGGTCAACTTGTCAATTTTTCATGAGTTGATTTTGAAACATTTTTCGACATAGTAAAGTATATATCAGAAGTTAAGCTTATATTACGAAAAATTTAATTGCGTTACAAGTACCTATGCTTAGCGTATGTTTTTATTTATTTTTTAAATTATTGAAGAATTTTCCTTGTTCACTTTATGTAATATATACAATTGACCAAGGTCAACTTGTCAATTTTTCATGAGTTGATTTTGAAACATTTTTCGACATAGTAAAGTATATATCAGAAGTTAAGCTTATATTACGAGAAATTTAATAACGTTACAAGTACCTATGCTTAGCGTATGTTTTTATTTATTTTTTAAATTATTGAAGAATTTTCCTTGTTCACTTTATGTAATATATACAATTGACCATGGTCAACTTGTCCATTTTTCACGAGTTGATTTTGAAACATTTTTCAACATAGTAAAGTGTATATCAGAAGTTAAGCTTATATTACGAGAAATTTAATGGCGTTACAAGTACCTATGCTTAGCGTATGTTTTTATTCATTTTTTAAATTATTGAAGAATTTTCCTTGTTCACTTTATGTAATATATACAATTGACCATGGTCAACTTGTCAATTTTTCATGAGTTGATTTTGAAACATTTTTCAACATAGTAAAGTATATATCAGAAGTTAAGCTTATATTACGAAAAATTTAATTACGTTACAAGTACCTATGCTTATTATGTTGATGACAAATTGAGATTTATATTAGATAATAGATATAATTTTATTTTCATACAATGCTTGTGGAAAATATCACATAATTTTTTTTGACCTAGTATATATAGAATACAGGATGGCAATATGAGTTCTAGCAATCATCAGTTTACAAATATCAATTAAAAAGGGGAGGTGATATTTTTATTTTAAATGAAATCGATGAAAATAAACAAAGTAATTATTTTAAACTAATAGGCTAACTAAACAACAGAATAAATTCTAGCTATTTGTAAGGATGATAATAATATGAGATAACTAAAATAGATCTTTAAATGGGCCTAGTTGTGGCACTACATATCGGAACTAAAATCAACAATCGTTCAGACTGTTGAGTTTTTATGAAATTATGTTTCATATAGGTAAGAAATGAAATCAATTTCTGAGCAGTATTACTGAAATATTCGTATTACGAATTTTTGATATGTTTATAGGCGTCTCTCGCCGACAGTATGCATCCATAATTAAATCTTATAAAGAATAAAGTATAAACTTTAAAATAAAAACACTTGGCTTATGTTTCAAAATATAAAAAATATTTAGATACTGTATTTAGCAGTAACGAAAAGTCGACATGTTTCGAGTTATGAACTCATTATCAAGACTGACTACAGGAGAGTATTGCATCGTAATTTATAAAACAGACAAAAGCAAAGGTGATACCTGAAAATCAATTTGTTCGTTTACAAGGGGTAATTGACTATTATGGGCGTAACTTATTTCGAGAATTTCAAGAAGGTCAATGCGTTTTCCTTTGTTACCAGAATGTAACAATTTGGTTTTGTTGAAATCCAGGAAGTGATTGAATTTTATACAATGTTCAGAGAAGCCAGTGGTATTTTTGTTTTGTAAAATTGACTTTTTATGTTCTTCAACACGAATATTTATATTCCTTCCTGTCTGTCCAATATAGAAAGCAGGACATTCGTCGCAAAATATTTTGTAAATACCACTGTTTTCTCCGATGTTAGATTTTTCTTTACTATTGACCAACAATGACTTCAAGTTTCTTTTATTCGTACAAATTGTTTAAACGTTATTTTTCGATAGTCTGTTGCAAATTTTGCTACTCAAATTAGGCACATAATTTATTGGGAAGTATTTTTGATCTTCATTAATAGTTTGCGTGGGGTATATTGAATGCAACAGATACTTTATTCGTTTTTTCCCAATGAGCTTGTCGGTAAGACTTTCATTGTAACCGTTATTGATGGCTAATAATTTAATTGTATTAACTTCAGTTTGCAAATTTGTTTCCGATAATGGAATCATGAACAACCTATGTATGAACGAATGAAAAGCACTGAGTTTTATTTTAATGTGTTGGTTACTGTCGCTGTGAATTAAAGTATCTGTGAAGGTTGGTTTTCTATAAATGTTGAAAGTAAGAGAATTCAAATTCCTAGCAATCTGAACGTCTAAGAAATTCAAGGTACCGTTTTCGTTTTCTACTTCTTTTGTAAATTGAATCCAGTTGTAGAAAGTATTTATATATTTAAGGAAATTATCTAACTGCTTATCTGTACCGGTCCAAATACAAAAAATATCATCTACATAACGCCTCCATAATGAAACGTTCGTAATTAAATTATTATCAGCATTGAAAAAAGTTATTCATGAAAATTTCACTCAACAAAGGCGATAACGGTGATCCCATGGGCAATCCATCTTCTTGTTTGTATATTATATTATTAAATTTGAAATAACTCTGTTTCAAACATAAGTTTAAGGCAGACATTGTTTCGTTGACTGCTTGAGTTGTTAAATTTGGGTTCATCTCTAGATATCGCTTAACAATATTTTTAACTTCTTGAGTTGGCGTGGAAGGAAACAAGTTGATAACGTCAAATGAAATTAATTTAGCATCGTAGGAATTTTGATATTCTTACGATGATTAACTAACTGAATAGAATTTTTAATGCTATACTCCGGATTGAATTGAATTAAGGTGGGTAATTTCTTATTCAAATACTGACATAATTTATACGCAGGAGCGTTAATATAAGATACTATTGGACGCATCGGGCAATCAATTTTATGTATTTTTGGTAAAGTATATAAAACGAGGGTGCGTAGGTTCATGGAAGTTAAGAAAAAAGTGTTAATATCTGAAAATAGGATTTTACTATCCTTAACGAATGATTTTATTTCGTTTTGGAATTTTTTAGTGGGATCTATTTTAAGTTTTGAGAATTTATCTGTATTAAATAGGATTTCAGATTTTTCAATGTAGGTATTTTTATCTATGATAGTTACAGTATTTCCTTTGTCCGCTTTGCATATAACCAAATTATTATCCTGAATTTTTGATCTCAACTGTTTTATAGTTTTTAATTCTAATAAATTTTATAAATATACTCCTAATAATTTCAATAATGTAAAGTAAATTTTAAAATGAATTTCCGCAAAAATATTGTTACAACAAATTACATTACAAATGTGCTGTTCAAGGTCTGGCATTATTATGTGAAAGTTATGAAATTATTCAGCCAATCCTTTTAGTTCTACATCCAGAAAATTACTCACCAGGCTTGTATATATCTGCACCATTGAAATAATTAAAATTTTATCAGTGAAAATATTCAAAATATGAAATATATAGTACATTTCTTGAGAATAAAATGATTACTTACTTTCTCTGATATCTTGGGCATTCGGGTACGTAACCAAATTCAATCCAGCTGTAAAAAAAACATATATTAAAATACACTCCTTATTTAATATTTTCAGTTAACGTTTAATAAAGTACTTTACAGATATATGAAAACTTTTAACACAAACTAGTATTTTGAAGTTAGTTTAACTTTTTTGTTGATTCAAAAATTTTTCAAGAAACTAACTTTCTAGAAACACTCTATAGAAAAAACTGTTTCAGGCATGAATTTATTCATACTTTTGTCAACGGCTCTCGGTAACTTTGGATTTTCTCGAATAGAAACATATATTTTTTCTACGACCGTGCGTTTCAAACCACTTTCCCGCACGCATTTTAGTTTTGAAAGTGTCACTTTCCCGCACTAGTGCGGGATTGGAATAGCGGGGATTTTTCCGCATGCTTTTATTAAAGAATAAACTGAATAACGATATGTCTCTATGCACCGAACGCCACCGACGACGTTACTATGGAAACGACATGTGAATTAACATAATATGTCATTAGTATCAAATTATTTGAATATATCAAATTTGATCTGTGTGTTCAAATCTAATCGATCTCGTATAAGCGCTTGTAGAAAAAATAATATATCAAATAAAATTATATTATATATTATATTATATATATTATATCAAATAAAATTCTCTGTACTTCAAATGACTTAAAACCGTTGCCGTCACCGTCATCGTTATCTTTATGCGACCTGCAACCGATGCCATCCTCATCGACGTCATCTACCTTCCAGTTGAAACCAAATAACTCCACTGGACCGGCCATTCTTACTAGTCTACAGAATGCAACAAATTGTGTTTTCAATAATAATATTTAGTAGTTTTTACTTAAAGTTTTGTATATTATTATGTTTGTTGGAATAAAATAATTTTTGAAAAATGAGTTGGTATACTTTTTTGTATATACGGTCGTAGAAAAAATAATGTTCCTAACTCATGCGTAAAGTGTCTTTCCCGCACTTGACGGTTGCCCGAATTCCGCTCCGCGTCGTTCGGGTCAACTGCAGTCGCGTGCGGGAAAGTATCACTTTCCGCACTTGTTAGGAAAATAACTATTCTGCTCTTATCTGTGATCAACCCTTTCATTTCCGTATGGATGTGAAAAAATTTCAATAGATTGTGGTAAAAACTTCTTAAAAAAAACACAATTTTTGAAAGGAATTCTGAAATCCAAACTAAGAAACATAATCAAAGAATCTACTGAAAACTTTGACATTTGATGTAATATCCTTTTGTAAGGTATATTGTCACATACCGCAGATACTGTTTGAATATCTTGTTAACTTGAGCCATTTTCGCTAAGCCCCGCCATTTTCATATAGATATTTTATTCTTTTGACTATCTTCAGATTTTGTACAACTTCGCAGCTCCTCCACATTAAAAAATAGGGTTAAACGTTCATACTTTGATTGAGGTGATGTTGAGGAAGTGCCCTCTGGTGGTTCAATTTATCTCCATAAACTGCTGACACTTTTATGTAGAGTTTTAAGATTTTTGCGCATTTACACATCTTCTGCTGATTGAGTTAGAGGTTTCAATTTTGGATATGAAATGCCCATTGGGTCACTTTATTATTGATACCGCCGCAATTTTTATGTTGCAGTTTCAATTCGCTTTGAGTATTTTCGATCATTGCGCATCTCTAGATTCACCCCAAATTCATTTTGAAGGCTGATAATTTGTACGTGAATTCTTTCAGTGTAGCAATTTTTATGTTGAGGGTTCATGCGTTGTTGCAGGTTTTCAAGATTTGTGCTCTCCAGCCTCTCTAAATCGATTGAGGGGAAAATATAAGAACATTTCAATACTATACGTGCATTACATTTTCCAGTGATTTTATGCATTTTACCTGCAAGCTGCAAGTGATACATTTGCCATCGTATTCATTTGTTTAATACAGCAGTTAGTGAAGTATCCTCTTTGTCTCTTTTTATATATCTTCCCTTGAATGACAAGTTATTGAATGCTAACGAGTCTAATGATATGATATAATAAGAATTTTGAAATTTGTCACTGTATAGATAGAAGTAGGTGACCATGGATTTGTACTACTTTCAGAAAAAAGAGATTGTAATTCCTCACCGTCCACGAAATATGTAACATTCAACGGAAGCATGTCATTTCAAAAACTTTTAAAACATGCAGCAGCCATCACGGCCCATGACTCGGATTCATAAGAAGCTCTAGAAAAGATCAGCTTTTGTAACAACCATAGTTTCCTTGCTTTCTGTTGAACATTTCCGTTTATCTCTCCTTCACAGTTTCCTGTGAGATATGGACCACATCATCCTTGTATTGAATAACTCGTTTCGTGGAGTGGATTGAGTAATGCGGCATGTCTATCTACAAATTCAAGAGTGGCTTCATTATTGAATATTTCGAAACTTTGTAAGAAGGTTGTCATTTCATCTTCTGTGCTGGCGAGTAGTATCGTGTAATCTGGATAGCAGAAATTTGTGTAATATTTTTGTGTAAATTTGGAGCAATACACTCCAAGCTATACCTTGGAAAGTAACATTTCTGCTACTATTACATCCGATTAAACCGATTTACATATTATTCGGTTGTCTAATATATTTTATTCTATCTAAATCTGTTCTACATTTCGATTCTATTAGGATTATAAAATTTAAATAGAATACTCATAAAATTTGGCATCGATATTTGTCAAAAACAAACATTTTCAACACAATTTTTTTAAGCTATTCACTTCAATGCCATTATAACGAATGCTTGTCGACCGATTTGTTTTTCATCCTCCGTCTGGAATATTTTCTACTAAACCGTTTTTTTCATGTTACTATACAATTCTTTCAGTTTATTTCATTAAAAATGGCTAAATGAGTGTTAGGAAAAGTTTGAGATCGTGGAATAATTGATTTATAGCGTTCTTGTTATTCAATAGGTCTCAGGGTTTACCAACATATATATATATATATATATATATATATATATATATATATATATATATATATATATATATATATATATATATATATATATATCGACAGCTTGAAGTTGAGATTTATAACTGAAATGAATTGTAGATTCTTTCAATATATAGAAATTTAACCTACCACTATTCTCAATGCCCTAATTTCATGCAGTTAGTAACTGTTTGGTTCATTGAATTTATGAATTTTTATAGGAAATATTCAGTGGGATCAAGAAAAATAAATTTTATATTTTTCTCCAAGGTCATTGATCTTGAAAATATCTTGGTTTAAAATGACTATATTACAAAATAATTAAATAAATTATACATACCGCAGTCTACTTCATCTGACATGTCCCGACAATCTACTGGTCCATCACATATTTGAGAAACAAGAACACACTGGTCTCCAGATCGACATGGAGTATACCCCTCTGAACATTTTGTTGGTGGTGGCGTGGGACGTTCTGTGGGGGGAGAAGGTGGAGGTTCAGTTGGACAGTTTTGTTCATCTGAACCATCTCTACAATCTCTACGTTTATCACATCTTAATGAACCATCAATACATTGTCCATCCAAACAAAGAAACTGATCTTGGGTGCAAGCTAATAAAACGAAAATAAACTTAAGGAAATAAAAAAAATAAAATAAATAAAAATAAATTAAAGAGTTGTCTCATTTGTGTTAAATATTCAGAATTACCTCAGTTTTAAAATTAACACAAAGTATTTAAAACTTTCTATGATCTTAAAAAGTATTTCAAGTAATTTTTCAGTTATTTCTTATCATACGTATTAATTTTGATTTCTGGAGCAAAATGTAGCTTGATATCACTTTTATAGTACTAAATAGACATTCACCTTCATCGTTGAAATTTTTCATAATCACATTAGTCTAACGGCTCACAAATGGAGACTTACTTACTAGGAATGACACATAAAATAAATTGGTGCAAAAACAGACAACTAAACATGCAATAAAATATTATTCAATAGCAACTCGAAGAATAATTCTGTAAATTAATTGATGTGGAAATATAAAATTATGTTGAAATAGCACAAATTCTGCCAGAAAATACCATACCACACATTTCAACAAGAATGCTATTTTTTTTTTTTTTTTTTAAAGGGGATGATGGGACACAGGCGACTGTTCGCCTGTGTTCCATCATCTACCCTCATGAGCTCGCAAACTTAGTACATACACCCAGACTCAAGTGAAAATCTTCGTCAAATTGAAATGAAATTATAATGGGACAATCATAAATACCCAAGGACACGGTGGGAATCGAACCCACCGACTCCGCAAACGAAGACGGCAAAGCGTTACTTATACCTCCCCGCCACGGAGCCGCCTAAAGAATCATATAATAACTGGTTATTACTCATAACTTAACTTTTTTGGAGACGCCTACTTGTCGAGTACATTTCTTGTTCAAATATGTGATATATTAATGATTTCGAACAGAAAATATATTTCACGTATTTGACGATCAACGAAAATGGTAACGGCGATTTGACATTCATTATTCGATGAGAAATATTAGCCTGAAATTATGAAAAGTTTATACTTCATACTTACTAATACGCATGCCAAAAAATTCAATTTCCTCCACTAAACTATATTCATGTTCTACTGTTTCAGAATATTACTACCTCAACAATTCTAATCTCGAACCTGTGGTTGATATTCAGGTAGGTATGACTACTAATGAAAAATCAGTAGTTCTCATACATACAAAAATCGTACAGAAAAACGGAAAAATTAAAGTTTAAGTTGGTTTTCATATTACATTGATAAATTTTATGGACAGATATGGCGTCCTCAAAATATAATTACATTGTGCTTTCTGAATTTTTTGTATAATTTCAATCATGTTCTGAGCAGGAGAAATGCAAATTTTTCTTTTTCACCGTGATATGTACAATATTTACTCTTTCTAAAGTACAAGTGATATAAACAACTTATATTAAAGAGAATACTGGAGCAAATAAATACTAATTTATCTGATTTGAAAGTGATTTCCTGATTAAACGATATTGTAAAATGTTATTTGTGATTCCGAATTTTTGGTGATCTATACCTCCATTTCACGTTGATTACAGGAATCAAAGTAAGACAGCTGCGGGCAACATATGAATATCTTTACACTGTTCGCTAATGTATCACACCAAGCTAGTTAGTCGAGTACTTAGCGTACGCTGGCTAGTATTTGGGAGGTCTCGGGTTCAAACCCCGGGGCCGAATGGTCTGCCATGAGTTTTTTTCAGAGGTATCCTCATGATAATGTAAGTCGCTGCAAACTTATAAGGCGAATGCTGGGCCAGTATTAATCTTCTGAACCCTACCCACACTTCCTATGTTGCATAAATATCCCGTCTCACCTATCCTTAATGCACTTGTACATATAAGTGTATCCTCTGATCTGGCTGAAGGAGTTAATCCCAAACTTAAGCTGCCCGCCACATTTCATGCATGGTTAAAATTTTTGACTGTTCAATGGAGGCAATAAAACGGAATTATCGACTTTGGGCAGATAATTTGATTATATACCATTTTGATGAAGAGAATTTTAATGCAAACGAAACATTCTCCATTACACTATTTCTGCTTTCAATATAGAATTAACCGTGTGTTTATTCCTGCTGCTTGGATTTAATCAAACTTTAATTTTAGCCGCATCTAGGTATAGATATTTTTCATACGCCTATCCTACAGAACACCAACACAAACAGAATATAGTGCAAATTTTCTAACCAAAACAGTTTTGCTCATCTGAAAAATCTCTGCAGTCGTAGAAATTATCACATCGCAGTGCAAATGCTATACAGCGACCATCGTAACACTGGAACCACTCAGGCCCTGTGCATATCCCTGGCCAGAATGGCCAGAACAAAAATTTAAATTTTTTACTCTTGAAAATTGCCTGATTATACTGCTCAAATACTCAAATATCAAGTTACAAAATGAAACACGGACTATCTGAATATTTTACATTCTAGTTAGGTATTTATTTTTTTCACTTCAGAGAAAAATATCTGTAGTGTTAGACATGAAGAGCAATTAATCAATATTTGCGATCTAACATCAATATATCGTATAGAAAATGAAGGCCGAACTTCATGTTTATTCTAACGAAATTATATTATACTCCTCATTCTTATATTAGCCGTATTTTTCCCGAAAATAGTATGCACATCCGTTTTATACCTCCAGGATCACAATTTTTGAGATTTTTCAGTTACTCCAGGCATTTCCAGAGGCCTCCATTATACCAAATGAGCTGAAATTTAGATTTGGGTTTTTTTTTGAGGCAGAATTCAAAATTTGGATAAATTCAAATTTTATAATCTCAACTTTGGAGATGCGTATTGCGGTAGGTGCATGATTTTTCAAATCGGTGGAAAATTATGTGGAAATTGCTTATGAATAAATCCAAAATTGTGCCTTCAATTTTTTTTATATGGAGCTAAAAATCCAGTTGCTGGAGTATTGCAATCGTAATCATCTAAAATACGTTGATATTAATTTGTATTCAGCGTTCTAAAATCATAATATTGTCAAAAGCAGGTATCGAAAATATCCATATTGACTAGACTAATGTACTCAACAGTCTAACAATCATTTAATAATATTTTTCAAATATAAGGACATTCGAAGACATTATTTCTGATATTTTTGAACCAATCATAACATAAGTGAATACGAAGAAGAATAAAATACCTACAGCCTACAGTCCCACATAGTAAAACTATTTTGTTAAATGACTGAAAAGTTTCTGTTTACAGTGATCAATTTTCGTGTACCTTTATGCCATACTCAGCTTCTCAGTTAACTCTTGTGAAAACTTTTATTGGAATTGTTTACTGTGGTATTGTACTGTTTATAGAAATATCCTAATGTCTCGCTTTGTAGCTTTAGGCCGAGCTACAGAGATTTTTAGAGAGCATTTTGTGTAAAAAGTGTTAAAAGAAAACCAGCTGCGCCATTGTTTGTAAAATAGTTCCATATGATATAGTGATATGTTTTTCACTCGACTTTATTATTTACAACTTTGCTATTAACAATTTAATGAAAAAAATCTCTTTTTTTTTTTGTAGTATTAGTTATTGATATAAACTTCATTTGTGCGAAGATCAGGAACTTTCCGATGCATAGTTTTTGATCTGTGGCCATTTGATTATGTTACTATGCAATTTTCCAGCAGACATGAATGCGACAGGTATGGTCCGATGTCAATTTACTAAAAAGATTTTGAAAGTATAATTCTCATAGTTCAAAGCTTGGTTTTTCATGAAAACGCTGAGAAATATGTTAAAAATAAAGCTGAACATGACGAAAAACGGCCGAGCGCGTGAGAGTAGTTGAAGAGTGGGGGTAGAGCAGCAGGCAAGGAGAAGTATGACATTCGAAAGCGTCAGCATTTTGAACATGACAGTAATTTCTAAACGTTGTCAGATAATAATTGTAAACCCCCACTCTTCAACTACTCTCACGCGCTCGGCCGTTTTTTGTCGTGTTCAGCTTTATTTTTAACAAATTTCTCGGCGTTTTTATGAAAAACCAGGATGAACGTTTTGAACTATGAGAATTCTACTTTCAAAATCTTTTTATTAAATTGAAATCGGACCATACCTGTCGCATTCAGGTCTGCTGGAAAATTGCATAGTAACATAATCAAATGGCCACAAATCAAAAACTATGTATCGGACAGTTTCTGATCTTCGCACAAATGAAGTTTATATCAATAGCTAATACTGGCCGGAGGATCTACGATACAACTCAAAAAATAAGCGAGTTAAGAATTTTTGAAAAAACTGCATTTTGGCCGGTTTTTTCCCATTTCCTCTCAAACTAAGGGTCTGATCGAGTCGTCCCGCTTCTCATTTTCTTCGTCTTTTCATTTTCTACAATTAGTCTATTAACACCATCACGTTTACTCTGATGGTTTCATTTTTATAAGCAAAAAACTAAAAAAATTGCATAAAATTGTTAATAACAAAGTTATAAATAATAAAGTCGAGTGAAAAACATATCACTATATCATATGGAACTATTTTACAAAGAATGGCGCAGCTGGTGTTCTTCTAACACTTTTTACATGAAAAAATCTCTGTAGCTTGGTCTACTTAGGAAAGTAGTGGGACACCCCAGTATTTCACAGAGTGTGAACACGAACACAAAACACTGTAAGTTTATAGAGAAATAACTCTAAACAACCAAAAATTTTTATATTCATGCATATTCTGTAATTTCGCATTATACCTATACCTACTAGGAAAATTTATAATTGGTTGGGTCGATACTTGATGAAAATTTTTTAAATGACCAATTAGATATGAATAATTCACCGTTGTTAAATCTTTTCTAGGGGTAATATTGAATATTTATGCCTTTTGTGTTTTTCCCAAGTCATTAACAGTTTGTACTTTCTACCTGCTAAGTGATTACGTTCAGGTTTTCCCCATTTTTATTGTATATTCCCTTCCTATACAACCTTTTTATAGTCCTTACTTGAGGTATATAAATGAATAACTTCAGTTTGATATTTTCCTCTGATTTTATGGTGAAATTGAATAAAATCGGGTAAATTTGAGTATTTTATGAATTTCAAATTGAGATTTACATTTTTAGAGGCGTACGTTGAATAAAAATCCTTAGAGTGACAATGATAGGCTATGTACGATATGGATACATTCATAGCATATTCAAGATGGTTAAGGGTGTTCATTATCATACGAGTTATCATCTGTGCTCGGATCCGCTAGATATCCTCACAGGGTGCATGCACTTCGATACATTCCTTTATCCACTATCAACGACTGATATTTTCCTTTTCAATTTCTCATATCAAATAAGTGATAATATTTCGAAAAGCGAAAATTAATATAAAAGTTTTTATTGCAGTAAATAGAACAAATTACTTACGACAACCTTCTTCATCTGAACCATCTGGACATTCCTGTTTGCCGTTGCATTGAAGGTAACTTGGAATGCAACTTCCATCATTACAGGTTAATTCTGAAGGTCTACAACGTTTCGGAGAACAATTGTTCTCGTCTGAACCATCTGAACAGTCTTCTCTTTCATCGCACACTTGATCTTTCGAAACACATTGACCATTTCCACATTCAAATTGAGTATTTGAGCAACGTGCTGGAATGCGATATAATTAGAATTCGATCTACCTCTGAGCTAATAGAGATTATTAGTAAAAAAGAATTTCTAGTTTTAAAAAAGAATACTAAAAATAGTTCATTTGTAAGAAAGGATTTTTTAAAGCTGCGAAATATCATTTTAAGGAATTAGGAGGATTGATTATATGAGTAATTTACACAAACTCAATTAATAAAAAATCTACCTGAGTTCATAAAAATATGTGAATAAATAGTTCTATGCAAATTGTTTTCTTACTGTAATTTAAATTATCCATTTTTTCATAAACTTACTCAACCTGTAACGATATAAATAGAAAGTTTCTATTGTCCTTTATGCTTTTACAGTAGTACTTTTTATATATTCACAAAACATATTCATTTATTTGTTTCACTATTTTAGTAATTGTAGTGTAAGTAAACCCATATCACAATTATAGTCATATAATGCGAAATAGTGCTCCTCATATTCCTAGTACATCCCAATCTCTGTTATTCACATACACTCTCACCATTAACAATCACCATACTGAAGATAGAGAAGCAAAATTCGCTAGAATTCATTTGTTAGAGAGAATCATTAATCTAGGTTTCACTACTTATGTGCATTTCTAAAGAAATACGGTTGGTGCTGATGTAAAGATCTATATGGATTCAGTATTTTTTCATGACAACATAACACCCAAATGATAACACCTAAAGGACAATGTGATATGTAATCACAAAGAATTATGATAAAGAAACCACTTCAACCAATTTTCTGGTTTAAATCTGTAACACATCTGGATGAGGTTTGAGTCAGTTACAAATAATTTCGTTTGAGATATGTAATAAATTAACATATAACTTGAAACAAATAAACATGGGTACTATCCCACCATAAGGAATCATTTTGAAATCGAGAAATATTCGTACGAGAATTGAATACATTCAAGAATTACTCCATATAGTCCAAGATCCCAGACCTGCCAGACGTCACTTATTTTCTCAGCAACAATATGCATGGGATGAAGTATTGTTCTTATGTACTTTCAGTGTATGGATACCTGCTACCTTGTGCCGATGGCTAATTTCCAGGTATCAGGTGCTACAGATGGAAAAGAAATCAACTCACTTTTCTTATTTTCTCAGTCTTGATTTTTATATATGATACTCAGGAAACTATTTCTATACCTTCTGTAAGCAGCCAGACCGATCGTATCGGCCAAACATCCCGCCAGACACAAATAAGGTGTCTCTATGAGTATGACAGTATGACCAAAATATCATGACATGAGTATAGAACGGAGATCGACAGGCATAGATAATCACTATCGCGCTTGAATGAGCAAATCATGACATCTCGCTCATAATGTCATACTCACACTTAATGTGTGTCTGGCGGTATGTTTGGCCCATACGATCGGTCTGGCTGCTTGCATAAGGCATTGAAATAGATTCCTGAGTATCATATATAAAAATCAAGACTGAGAAAATAAGAAAAGTGAGTTGAATTTTTTTCTATATGTAGCACCTGATACCTGGAAATTGGCTGTCGGCACAAGGTAGCAGGTATCCATACAATGAAAGTACGTATGAGCACTACTTCATCTCAAAAATATTATTGCTGAGAACATAATTAATGTCTGGCGGTTCTGGGATCTTGCTCCAATAGATCAATCTTCAAACTTGAAGTTTGGCAATACACTTGATCCATGACCTACTGACTAGCACCCAGTTGTCAATTATAGGTTTAACTGAAATCAATTTATTATCAAAATATATAGAAATTCTATGTGAAGAATTGAGTTCTTGGGTTTAGGTATCACACATTATTCCGGCTTTTCTCATCGATAATATAGCTTGATACCTTGGTTTATATTATATTGAAACAGAGTGTTTTGAAAAATAACTGAATCCAGAAAAGTCGAAAAAAAGAAAACATTCGATTGATTAATTGAAACTGTTCTACTATTTTTTTAGTACTACAATCCATTCTCCGACATACGGGTATTTGAACATCCAGATTCATCAGAGCCATCGTTGCAGTCAGCATAACCGTCACATCGACGTTTTGGGTCCAGACATATACCGTCGGTACAACGGAATTTCTCTCCGGGACATTTAAACACTGTTCGAAAATGATAATTCAAAATGACGTATACGTTTAGGATGAACAGAATTACACATACTTGAAAGAAAAGAGGCAATATAATCTTTTTAGTTGTACTTTCCCTGACAATAATAGACTATTGCATTGTATCGAATGTCAGCAGTGAGTGGTTTTTATATTATAGGTGTAACTTTTTATACTATTTGAAATATGAATCTCAACAGTTTCATATTTTTCGGGACAGTATATATAGTGTTGTCCTGGTTTGGGTTTAAGGGCCGTTGTCGGTTGGAATTTCTTCCTAGCACGTTCAATCTCCGATTCTGGATGAAGACTGACGAATTCTTCAAAAGGATCAAAGGTTACGTGTTTTATTCCTCCCTGAAGCATGTAGGAGATAGGTAGCTTAAGTTATAGGGTTTAACTACTTCATCCAGATCAGAAGATACACTTGTAAATACAAGTGTTTAAGGATGGATGAGACAGGATATTCATGAAAGATAGGAAGTGTAGGTAGGATTCAAAGGATAATACTTTACCAGCAGTCGTTGAGCTTGTTCATACCAAGACTCCAAATCACGAAGGTGTCATCCACGTATCGAAACCATGTTGTTAGCTTGTGGTGTTTGCTCGAAGTGTTCCATGCACGAGTGGCGGTTTGAAGAAGCTCGCCACTCGTGTTAGCGAAACGTTAGGAAGAAATTCCAAGCGACGACGGCCTTTAAACTCGAACCAGGACAACACTAGTTCATCAACTGGCCGCTAAAGCCTAAACCAATTTGGCAGTATATATAGTTGGAATACTAATTTTCATATAAAGACTTGTTAAATAGACAAGTAGCATTTATTCCAGGCAGTGCCGATTAAACAAGCCGAATTCTTCCATTTTTGCTCATTTTGTAGCATAAATACAAGCAAAAATTTATGGGATATCTGAAAGATTCTGGTTTGAAATAACTTCAATGACAATCTTATGAAATACTAACTAGTATTCTGATACAACTGTCTTATAACACAGGTTGAAATATGCAGTATTTCAGAATATGAAACAAACAAAGCTTTTTCTTGAAGCTTTCTTCAATTTACAGAATTATCAGCTCTTGGAAAACGCTAAATAATTATTATTTCAGGTTTCAACTTTCAAGTGAGTCACGCAGTGGTATCTATATCTCCGGCCTATGTGGTCGATGCTGCATTTTTGCGACTCATATTATTTTGATTACTTGACTGAGAGAGTTCATGAATTAAAATCATCCAAAATTTGGCGTAAAAAGATACCTGCCATCAATGGTTTCTCAAACTAACAATTCCATTAAAATTATATGTTCGAGGAGATTTCAACTGTTTTCTTTTCCAATTTCAATTGCAGGGAAACATGAACAATAGGAAAATGAAAAAAATTAACCTATCTTCTCGCAAGTATATGTTTTCTGGTACTTCACATTCAACAGACATTCAAGATTATTTCTCGAGGACTTTTGAGCACTGATTCACCAATTACACATATTTCGAAAACTTCACTTCAATCCAGATAATAAAGCTCTGAAAAATGTTTTACTTTTGTCGACAAATATGTCCATTTGACAATGCATGTGATTATGTATACTCTAATTTCAATTTAGAATAAGTAACACAGAAAATATAGATTGTTTTTACAATAGTAACCAACAATATAAAAAAAGAGTATCAAAAGCTTATAAATAAAATCATATTGAATAGTTTGTCGTAGGTTCAAATGAGGATATTTTTCCACAGTCTAATCACTTTGTTAAAACTATACTCCATTAGGGAAATCGAAACTTTCCTTTGGCATAATGTTTGAATTTGTTTGAAGATTTTTATTAACTTTATTAGTTTGTAAAACGTATGTCAGTATAACATATGAATTTTGCTTTTTATTGCTTAGTAATGTTGAATATGTAGAAGTATCGGTAACAATTAATGTTGAATCTTTTATAATAACATAAAATATGCACAGAAAACATTTATTAAACTATTTTCTGTAATAAGAATCATTAAATTCATTCAAAAATTATTGGTATTCAGAGAAAAAATCAATAATCTTGCTTTGAAGGATGAAAGGTTTTCAGATACAATACAGCGCAAAATCTTGCACGGAGTTCTTTGAAGTGAAGTTTTCAAAATTTTACGACTCAAAAGTTATCTGACAGTCTTGAGCTATGCATTAAACGTACCGCAACCTTTTTCATCCGATCCATCTCTGCAATCAATATTTGAGTCACACCGCAGAACCTCTTCGATGCAATCACCATTGGTACATTTAAATTGACCTGGGCTACAAATATTGCATTTCGATTCATCACTGCCATCTATGCAGTCAAAAACCCTGTCACATTTTTTGCCATACACACATGAACCATCCTCACATCTTATTTCTTCAGATGAACATGAACGGGGTGCTGATGAAAAAATGATGCTAAGATGTAACTATTATACTACTGACTATATCAAACTAAACATAATAAACTGTTGGGTAATGATTTAGTTTCAAGTCCATTGGCCGTTCGGAACCGGCGTTAAACTGTAGGTCCCTTGGAATAAAAAAAAATAATCTGTAGATTGTGAAAGTCATTAAAATATAGAAACACCATAACGAATATTCCTATGAATAAAATAGTTTCTTGTTTGCTGTGTACACCGGAAAAAAGTTTAACCTTATATAGATACCCACCATTGTAATCATCATAATTGTCATCATCATTACAATTAAGTTCGTCGGATTTGTCAGTGCAGTCAGGGATGCCATCGCATCGATATGAACCATCGACGCACGTGTCGTCTTCGCATTTGAATTCGTTGGAAGCACATGACGTATCGACTAAACCATTTTGAAAGCATGTGCAGAAAGCAAAAAAGCAGAGTAGTGATGGAATATTTCGAAATATGTGAATCTTTCATAGCCTGTCTAGTTGAAATAAGGGAAAGTCAGACTTTTCGACTCTAAATATTTCATTTATACAAAATAAAATAAAGCGTATGGGGTATCTGGGTCGTTGAAGTAACAACGACCCTTAGCCAAATCCCCTAGAAATAAAATTTCTAGGATCAAAAAGTCTGCTTGAATGTTCGTTTTCAACGAATGCTAACTAGGCTATCTGAATGAAGACAAAAATATCAATTTACCGACGGTCTGACATTCATTAAGGATATTATTTAAAACTTCACACGTTAATATTGAAATATCATCTGAAGTCTGAAATAGAGATGAATAGAGACTTAGGTTATGAACAATTTAATTGAAGTCAAATGTTTTTGAAACTAAATTTCATAACTTTCATGTAATGACTAAAGCATCAGTAGAAACTTATGGAATTGGGTCAGACAAGCATTACATATATTCATTTAACTTCGGTACTATCAGTTGAACGATCAGATCTGAAATATTGTTTATGTATCTGGATCAGTGAATTGATTATATTATGGATTCTAAAACAATAATGAATCTGATATTTGACGCTCTCGGATAACTGTAAGCAAAATCTTTTTCTGATTTAGAATGGTCTACCACCAAGTTTTTTTAATCAGCAACTATCAGGAAAAACAAAAGTTCATAATGCTTTTCGAAGTCTCGAGTTGGTTTCAATTAATGACTGGCTATGTTGGAGTGAACCGATGCAAGTCACAACCAACCTGGAGGAAATAATTCTGAGGGTAGAGCGTTTCTTTATATTTTCGACTCTGTGCAGAAACGACTTCTGGTAGATTGATTTTCTTGTTTCTGACATATACACGACAAATTGTTATTGCTCATCAAAATTTGTTTCCATGATAAAACAAATTTTATGATATCTTGGCGGTGACTAGATCTAATAAAAGTTTTGTTACAGGTGCCTTACAAAATTTTTTTCCAAGTAGCTAGAATAGATAATGTTCCATCTAACAATAAAAATAAAAATGAATCAAACCTATATCAAAAATTTTGAAATATTTATTCGGTATTTCGGGTAATTCGTTGTATCTTGAAAGTGTTATAATTTGAGTACCTACTTACCTACTTCATTCATTTTATTTTTAGAAGAATTGAAAGCAGTTAAAGGAAAATTTAGTACAAATATTTTGAATATAACCTCTAGAATGTTTATGAGCTGAATATTAGTTTCAAAATATGAAACACACACTGCAACAAGTTACAAGAAGAAGTGTGCTTAGTTCAGGTGTTAAAAAGTTGTTTTCATTTGACAAAATCAGGATTAAGTATTTTAAACCAGTTCAAGACAATCTTTTGGAAAGCTACATGATTATATTCAGGATATAACTAAAAATATGTAGGGATGAAGACGCAACGATATAATTTATTCATATATTACGTGGCATATGTTCGAGTAACTAATGTTTTAAACATAACTCCTTACATTATCTTCTGATAAGTAAGTGTTTTTAGACCTTTTGCTGATTCTAGAACACTTGTATCTGAGAGTCACATTATGGACACGAGTATTTTCCGGCATAACGAAAAACTAAGTTTTCCACTATTCATCATTACAGACTTCAGATATATTTTTCATATTGAAATATTTATTATTTCAGTAATATAACAGTACTTGAATCAGATGACACTTTCGAATACATAGTATAACAAAAGGTACATTTTCTTGAAGTTGGCGCTTTCGCAATAATTATTCAGTCTACTTTAGGCATAAAGCAAGCAATTCCACTATGAAAATAGTCGAATATTTTGAAAACAATAGGAACTTCAAGAAAAAATCAAATTGGAGATTGAAAATTCCAATGAAAAATACACTAAACATAATCATAATTTATAACAACAAATTGGTTTTGAAAGCAAGTACTAGTGAAGCTATAAACGTTGAAAGTCTCCTTACCTGAATGACAAGTTGAAGCAGAAAATTATGACTACTTGTAGCTTTCAGAGTGAATGAAATTTTTTCATTAAAACTAATTAGTAATACGAATTGTATTCTTCCATACCAAAATAGTTAGACACAATGCATCATAATCATCATAATGATAGATGCATCACATGTTATCCAAGATTAAATGAAAATTACCATGAATATCGAAATATGAAAGAAATGTATGTTTCCATTTAAAATTATCAGCATAGTTGGACAAATATTTCTTCATTTCGAACTGAAGTTTGTTTTCTCATACCTCAAGGTTCTATTGCAGTATTTTCAATCTCGATAACCTTATCTGAATTAACAAGAATCTAACTTCAACTATACCGATGAATTATCGTTCTTGATATTCATTTTGATAGTTTTTACAAACGTTGGAAATCCCCAAGGCTCTGTTTCATTCACGGTATTCTGATTGTCAGTAGGACTCTAGAAGCATAATCAATTTCTGTTTTTGTGAAATACAAACAGATTGTGATCGGAACTTCATAACCTGATTAGAATACTAAATAATTCAACCTAATAAAAATCCCCAACATATGATAGAATCAAAATCTGGAACATATACCACCATTATGTAATTCAGCAAAACGAAGGCTGAAGTTTTGAAGGGTAGAGAACAACATCACAACTTCTTCCCTCTTGAGCTCGAAAACACTGTCCACTTATCAGGGCATTAGGTCTATCAGTTATATTCAGGAAGAGGGCTCCATTCAACGGATGCAAGTAACGCTGTTGTATTGCTGCTACATATACAATGCGAAATATCTGAACTTCGGAAATATGACATTTCACAACATCACCAGGTGTCAGGTGTGAAAGTCCAATACAAAGCAGCTTTTCTAATAACAGCTCAAAACTCCATATATAATAGAGAATAAAAATGTAGCAGACCTTGTTATCATTGACAGTATTTTCTCCAATTTACAATCGCCAATGCTTGTAAAACTCAGAAATAATTTCTAGCTTCTCAACATTGATAATTAACTGGAAGTCATTTAAGTGTAGTGTGAAAAAAACAGACCAGGTGGATAAGGATAAGACGGGCAATTTTCTTCATCGTTACCACCAGGACAATCGATAATACCATTACATCTCTTATAACCCATTATGCAAATACCTCCTGCACATTCAAATTCTGAAGGATGACATCTTCTGCCTGGATCGCCTAATGGATCAATAATACCCATTCAATAAAATGAATTGTCCGATAATGTCACGTGCAGTTAGTTGATTTTGATTTTCACCAGCATTCAACCCAATGAAAATCTTAATTTATTGATAGAATATGATGCTGTAAATTTCATTCACTTTGATTTTCGATTCATGTTCAATGCCATGCTCCATGTCATGAGATATGAATTTTCATCATGACAAATGGTTTTGTTCTCGATTAGAAACTGTGGATTCAGTTTTTCCGAGGAATCATTCAATTAATTCGAGCAAAATAAACTATATAAGTAATGGTAGCATAAGTATTAAAGGATTAAAATAAGGATGGAAAGTAGCAACATTGAGACTGAAAGAACATTTGAAGAAATAAAAATTTCTTTGAAATTGTGAAAGAAAGTGTATTTTTGAAGATGTTAAAACAAAAATGAATTCTTTTATCTCCTCGTTTCAAAACCCAACCTTGGGACAAATAAAATAAATATCTTGGCAATAATGCATATATAAAAAACAGAGTAGTAAATGAAATGTTTCTCCCAAATGTATATGAATTCTCATAATTAGGCAAGTATTTTTGAAACAATCGCATTCTTCATCTTAAATTTGAACCTCGAGAATTATTGCTATTTGAATGTCATATTCGCGGTACATAAATAGGTACTGCACAAAAATCCACTAAAGCGAAATATCAATATAAGTGTAAAAGGGATTCATCTGTAGGTATATGTTAAGGTAGATGAAGCACTCATTCATCTAGAACAGCCATACTCAAACTTTTTTTTTCTTGGGCCACTTTCAGATTTTAATTGTGTCGTGCGGGCCGCTACCTACATAAATCACATCTGTTAATTATTTTTTTAATTATGTTTATTTATTATATTGGGAATATTTTAATGTCTTCGAAATGAGAATACGTAAGTCAGTTTCTATATACGTTCTTTGCATATTTTATTTTGGAATAAGATGATTCACAAAGATAAGTCGATGCAAAACAACGTAAGCAGAATTGGATCACATTTTTTCACAGTCTTAAATAGTTCGGGCACTATTGTCCAAACTTCAGCTTACCTACTCCATCTTTTCTCTCCTCTCTTTAAAAATAACTTTGTATCATTCTTCATTTCAATGAACTCGTCATACAAGTTTGCATAATTACAATCCAAAACTGAAGCCAATTGTGAAATACTTATCGGCTCTAGGTAAGGTAAGGTGGCGCAAGTGCATTTTCGGGGTAAGTGCATAGTAGCCCTCTTCTGTCCTGTTAAGCTTGAGTCAGAGAGCTACCATCTGTGGGTTCTGTTGCGAACTTTATAACCATAAAAACTTTGCCAGTAGAGGCGCTCCAGGGCAGTGCGCTTCAGTATTGGCGCGGTTTCAAAGTGACCATGTGGTTTAGTCTCGTGTGTCAAGTTAGAAGGAGTCTAGGTCATCTCAGTTGATCCACCACATTTTACAATTTTTTGCATATTTCTCATACTAAGTACATACTTTTAATATTGTAGTTCTAGAACAAAACTTGAATTTAATTATATTTGTTCATTTCACCTGAGTTAGGCTGTACTCTGCACTTACCTCAAAAAATTGAGGTGTCGGGGCAAGTGCGCTAGTCAACAGTGGGACAAGTGCAGGATGCTAAGCACTTGCCCCCTCACGATTTTTATTTAAGAAAAATTGAAGAAAAAGAAAGAGCAGAGAGAAGATGCTAAGACTTTAAAAAAGTTAATGACATGGCTGTTGGTGACTGGGTCATCGTTCAATTTTTGGGCAAGAAAACGATCAATGAATTTGATAAAGATGAGCCAATGATATCACCAAAAGTTGGTAGGCGAGGGGAAGCTATTTTTATTATTGATTTATCTAGTTACAACATTCAGTGATGAATATTGTTTTACTTATTTCCTAGTTACGCAAAAGTACCAAAAATATATTTTTTCATTGTTGTATTGTAGAATTTTGAATTTTTTACATAATTCTGATACCCTTTTGTGAGGAAAAGCGATTTTGTTGAATTTTTATAGCATAATGTTTGAGTTGTTCAATGGAAATGAATATATAACGTTGATCACATTTTCAAATAGATTTTTTTCTAACCACCCAGTAAATTTATGTTCGAAAAGCTGTCAAACTCTGTATCTCAGAGAGTTATGCTTCGATTTGCAAAAATTCAAAAACCATTCAAACATCAGGAATCGGACTATCTGGCACTTGCCCCGTCGTGCACTAATTAGTCTTTGTAACGTTTCGAAGGCTGGGTTATGCCCTTGCCCCATTTTATGGGGCAAGTGCATATTAGGGACCTTTTTTTTCTTTTCGTTTATGAAACATGTAAATTTCGATTTTTCGCGAAATCCTATGACACAGAACAATACAGAAGTGGTAGAAGTTTCTTTTGCAAAACTAATAATCTCTCTAGCATAAGAAGCAGATTTTATGTAGCTGTTTAAAGGTGAACTCGACAAAATGTATAGCGCACTTGCCCCACCTTACCTTACCATAATTTTTCTACAAGCAGTAGCAAATTTTTAACGTTTCTTAAATCTCCCTTTAAATTCGTCTGATAGTGCAGATATATAATTTGAAATTTTCAAACAGTTTTCTTCGAAAATATTAATATCAGTCCTGTGTAACACTTGTAAGTGTTCGAAAATTTTGAAGTACTTTGTTTTGAATTTCTTCGTAATAAATACATAGTTTTTCTATGCAAGCAAATATTGTATCTGCCATTTGTGAAATTATTTTGTTCTCACCTTGCAAGCTTCGATTAAGGCTGTGAGTTTCTCAGTTATATCGCATAGAAAAGCTAACAAATAGTGGTGTTGTTATTTTGCAGTTCAGGATAATTTTTATCATTTTGATGTAAAAACGGCATTATTTCTTGACGTAATCAAAAAAACTGCGCCTATTATTTCCTCGGGAATTTAAATAGTTGATAGGTTACTAGAATTTGGAGTTTAAACGGGTGGGCCACTTTCAAAAGCCTGGCGGGCCGCAGTTTGAGTATCGCTGATCTAGAACATGAATGATTAGCGATAAAAAACCATTTCTGTAATGATTTTCATGGTATCCTCATTAAATTGTGTAGTAAGTTTTGCGTTTGATCTACCCCCAGTAGAGGCCAGCACTATTCTATATATTATGTATGTCAATGGTACGGAACCTTTCATGCGCGAGTCCGACTCGCACTTGTTTAGGCCCGCTGCACACGTGCGGGTTTTCCAGCTGCGGCGCCGATGGGCGGGATCGCAGGACGCCGCTGAAAACCAGTGCACATTTGCGTTTTTTCTCGCTTCGGAGAGGCTGCGGGGTTACGCCACTTAGTAACGAGAGTTTAACCAGCATGGACGTATAACGTCGCGCACGCATTGTTTTTGCCTATTTCGTTTACAAAACATATATTTCAAAGAAAAAAAGAAAATACTGGGTGTATCCCTTTACAGACCTTCGTTTATTAAGAGACCAATTTGTTACGTCTTTTGCGGATTTGAGGGAAAACCCAGATAAGTTCTATAACTACTTTCGAATGAGCGTGCGGTCTTTTGATGAGCTTGCAGGGAGAATTTCCTAATTTCCGCAATAAACAGTTCCACTTCTACCTCATCCATCTTGGCGGTTTTTGACACACGTGTGCACTGCTCGGTAGCAAACAATGTACTAGCAATCGCACTTGCGGTGCGAGGACGCTGCGGTCTCGTAGGGAATTGCGGGACAAAATGCCCGCTGACAAGACGCGCGAGATCGCCGCGGCTCCACAGACTCGTGTGCAGTAACCGAATGAAACTCTAGTACTACGTCCCGCATTTGCGATCCCGCAGCGGCGCCGCAACGGGAAAACCCGCACGTGTGCAGCGGGCCTTATTAATGTTAATTACTCTTGTACTCATGAAGGTGCTAGAACCGAAAGGCGTCATACATACTAAATTAGCGAAAAACAATTCTCAATTCAGGAAAGACTCGAAAATTTACCAACGAAATTATAAATAAAACTAAAATATTATTAAATTATTTGCAGCCAATTTCCATTAATATTTTCAAAGGAAGATATTGAAGAAACATTTCATAGTTATTAGTTTTTATCAGAATATTATCAATATAACAGACGTATAAATCGACTGAGATTATTCGCAAATATGGAGGGTGAATAAACATTCACGAAAGAATTCATTAATTTTCAACTTTTAATATATGGAAAAATTTACCTGTTGCATTTCCGGGTGGACCACAGTGTCTTTCATCACTGCGATCTTGACAATCGTATTTTCCGTCACAATGGCTACTATTAGCAATGCATAAAAGATTATCATGGCATTTCCAAAAACCTTCTACGCAATTAACTTTGCGACCTGCATGCCCCATCCACACCAAAAATACATGCAAGCATAGCCAAAATAAAAAACTCAATAAAATAAAAATTCAAAGTAAACTGAAACTCTAAATTAACATTAACAAGTATTGTGTAGCTCTTCTGAATGATATCATCATGCTTTTATCAGAAACAAATGGCAAAGTATACACCACTGAAATTGAAAGTCTTATTTATATATTATGTCCAAAAAGTACCATCAATTTGATACATGAAGTACTATTATAATTTATCTAGTAGATGGAATACGTCAGTGGATGATTAACATATCCAGTACCAATTACGTATTCAGCTTGAAAAAGCACAAGAAATTATTATCAACTCAGAAGGACTTCGGTGGAATGAAGAATAGGTATATTAAAATTCAATAGGTTGTGTTTTCCTTGAAACAGAAAATCAGATGTCTGGAAAAGAGAGATTGAGGGTTGAGAGAGAAAGAAAGAGCAATATAGAGGAAGACAGCAGAAATCACAGAAATCCAAGAATTATGACAATTTCGAGTTGAAAATAATTAAAAATAAGGTATAATAGGCCGGTAGAGCGGCAAATCAATCCCCATAGCTTACCGTTACAATCTTGTTCATCGCTATTATCTTGACAATCAGTGCGTCCATCACAACGTTGTCGGATGGAAATACATTTTCCGTTTGCACATTTAAACTGATCATTTTTGCACAATGTTAATGTGAAAGAAAATACAGTCAATGAATTTGAAAAAATAGAACAAATTATATGTTCACAAATCATTTTATCCATGATTAAAAACAATGAGTAAAATTTACCATAAGAATAATTATCAAATGAATGGTAGTTATTAATAATATTGTTACTTTAGTTTCCAATTTATTTTCATAGTCATTGAAATAAAATTTTTGAAAATGTCTGGCTCAGAATATGCGCAAACATCCTAGATAAAACTTTTCACATGAATACTTTGTTAAATAGGAAGTTTTGAAAATATTACAAAAACAGGTCGGTTTTCAATTTCTGGGGGTCATCGATTGATATTCTCAGTTATTTTGTAGCTGACACCCCTTTGATCTAGTAATCAACTTTTGGAACTATTGGTCATGTAATACATCATACGACAGCTCTTTTATTCATTGAACTTTAAAAAAGAGCTCAAACTGCGCACCCAGCTGTTCCTGGCAAATGCAAAACTTGTCTACGAAACATTTTTTGCAAAAAGTTGTCCTGAAACATTTTGAACTTTTTTACGAATTCAGAGTCAGTATCAAAAAAGCTTCCATAGGATGTATCACATGCCTTAATAGAGATTTCAAATACGATATTGGATGTTCAAGTTATATCAAAAATCGACCAGGGATATATATATATATATATATATATATATATATATATATATATATATATATATATATATATATATATATATATATATATATATATATATATAAGAGGAGGGTAGTCGCTGACTAGTTAAGAGGAAAACTATTTGTAGGGACTGCAGCAATGTAAAAGTAAACTCTTTGAAGTTTTTCCAAGCTTTCGGAATCGTTTATTCCATCATCAGGGAGAATCTATCTTGAGGATGTTTACATATATGTTCATAATAGGATATAAGAAACGTTCAAAATGATGCTACTTGTTAAATAATTAGAAAATTTGATACATTTTTGAAGTTATTATAATTAAATTTCTGAACGAAATGACAAATCGGTGTCATTTTTTATTTTTATTTTTTTTTCAAACTGAAGTTTGACATTTCGTTACGTTGAATTAATTTGATTTAGTGTTATTTTATATCAAGTGAAAGTAAAAAAGAATATATTTCACTCAAATGGCTTATATCTGTTTTTTATTGGAGTTATTCTTTTTTACTTTCACTTTATATAAAATAACACTAAATCAAATTAATTTAACGTAACGAAATAATGTCAAACTTCAGTTTGAAAAATAAAAATAAAAAATGAGTGACACCGATTTGTCATTTCGTTCAGAAATTTAATTATTTAACAAATAGCATCATTTTCAATGTTTCTTATATTCTATTATGAACATATATGTAAACATCCTCAAGATAGATTCTCCCTGATGATGGAATAAACGATTCCGAAAGCTTGGAAAAACTTCAAAGAGTTTCCTTTTACATTGCTGCAGTCCCTACAAATAGTTTTCCTCTTATTTATATATATATATATATATAACGAAAAATTAAATTTCTATGTAATTTGATACAATTGTCCAAGGTAACTCTCTCGAAAGTTCTAGTTCTGATTGCATTTAATTTTATTTACAATACTAAAATTCAACAAACATTAAAAAAACATATAATACACACACATACACACACAAACATATATATATATATATATATATATATATATATATATATACATATATATATATTTGTTCGACCGCACATACAGACCCAAATCGGTATACTCGACCGACTTTTCAGTCCAAAAGTGACGTTGTCAGACCCGGCTTCGGGACTGGTAACGTTGGACTATAGAATCGTTATGAGGGGGCTGAGGGTATGCTAGGGGTGCATTTTCAGCCGGGCCTGAAAAGTCGGTTATACATGTGATTATATACAAAAAGTTTCAGTGGTTGACCAGTGCGAGGGCGCTTCAGTCGACATTAACTTGCTGTATATAATTCGTATAGTTAACCAACGCATTGGGTCCCTAAATATGGCAACGCTGTTTCCCATTCATACACCTCAAATACACTATTCGAGGACTTATACGATCCCGGTATGGACAAACGTCGTCATGGGTCTTAGTGAATATTTCGAATAGACTCGTGGATTCTTTTGATATCAATATGAATTGCAGATTCTCCGGTATGGAAGCTTATACAAACCCGATGAAGACGATAAAGTGTGTCGACTATATGAAAAATGGTTCATTTGGAAACTTCAAGACAGAATTTTTTTTTACAAATCCTAAACCGTCTGTCGTTTTTACTTGTGCAATTATCGGAATATCACCATATTGATAGCTAGCAATAAAATAATAATAAATAAAAAACAAATAACAGAAAAATAACGAAAATATTTAATTCAAAAATAATTGAAAATTTTGAACTTTATAATTCAGTTTCAGTCGGCAATAAAAAACAAACAACACAATAATAACAGAAATAGTCATTCAAAAATAATATAAATCTGACTTCAATATTCAATTTGAGTCAGCAATTGGAAACAAACAACAGAAAAAAAAATAATAATAATTCAAAAATATTTCAAATTTATACAACTTCAAAATTGAGTTCAGCTATAACAAAATCATAGTTCCATTCAATTAGGTTTTATTGTTGTCTATGGGTATTGTGCACCAGGGTTTTTATTCTTACCCAATCCGTATCTACAAAAAAGGACGAGTTCTTCACTATAAAGTCCTGGCATTCATTTTTTCGTCGCGCCTTTTTAGACCTAATTTGGTTTCTGAAATAGGTCAAAACCAATCGTTTTTCCTCTTCAGACCATATGTGGCGTTGTTGTTTTCTCCTTCCTTTTTCCAATTTTCCTTTTTTGGGTTTGGTATACGTAGAGCTACTATCAGGCCCAGACTCTACATCATTCATCGGCTGTTCCTGTACTGTGGCATTTTCATCTATATTAGCTCTTTCAGACATGGTGCTGCTTTTCATGACTTTCTGCAATCCCTGGTATTTTTCTCCTATTTCATTATTTTGATCTGCAGTTGCAGTATATATGGGATTGGAAAGTTCATTTGGTATTTTGGGTTCGAAAAGAGCTATTCAGATATCGTCCATATATGTATGTGGTGAGAAATGATCAGGGTATATAGTTTGATGCCCTGATGCAATGCCGAAATTTCTAATTTTTTCGATTAGTGATCTGTGATAAACATTATTTCCCCATTTCTCGTATGATATTTATGAAAACTAGACAATTTTGGAATGTTTTTCCTTTCTCTTTCCTTAGTAGGTTATTATTCCATGAATAATTTGTCGAAAAGAGTCGAGAAGATCCTGTATCGGGAAATGCTTGGTTCATGAGATAAAGGGCGTTTCATCTATAAGAGAAGTCAGGACTCAAGTCTACTGTGCAGAAGATCATTTTCCACAATTTTTTTCGATTTCAGAATCTTTTTACACGAAGAAGAAAAAGTTATGGCTACTATTCGTTTCCGTGGTACCTAACTACTAAGGCTCTATCTTATTGGTTATTCGCCGTGCGATTCACTTTACAGATTTCACCTTATGCTCTTGAGCCGTGAGCGTTCTATTCATTTACTGTGAAGTAAATCGCAATTTTACGTTGCACAGACCTTAAAATAGGCAGTCACATGTTGGTGACATGTAGGTACGAATTTCGTCACTTTCTATGGGTGGAGTAGAAAAAGCTTTTATTTAATTTTTGCAATGTATGTTTGTTCGCAGTTGGAATCTTGCAACTCAATTTTGTAGCAGATATCTTCAACCGATTGAGCTGAAATTTGGTGTATACATTTAGTTGAGATGACAATACGTGGTAAGTTTTTTGACGACATTCCAAATTCAATATGGCGGACCTTCCAAGATGGCGGAATATTTACTTTTTATCCACTCCTACAATTTGGGTATCAAATGAATGCGCTTGATGAAAGTAACTTGAAGAATAATGCGATGTTATTCTTAATCCAATATGGCGGATCATCCAAGATTTCGAAATAGTTATATTTATTTACTTCTACAATATGGGTATCAAATGGAAGGGCTTGTTGAGAGTGAATAATAGTGTGACGTAATTCTAAAACTAATATGTCGGAAAATCCAAGATAGAGAATTAGTTAGGGGGCGTCCATAAATTACGTGAGACATTTTTCAGTAGGCAACAAATTTTATAGTTTAGTGGGTACGAGATAAGTGAAAATAAAAAATTGATTCAAAGAATGAGAATGAGGAATTTCATCTTCACAGATAAGAAAATTGTTCACTTCGTGAGTATATTTAGTATTCCCGTCGACTCATTAACACATATACACATTCTTGCCATAACACCTACTCTTTCAATCCCTTTTATACATTGAAATCGTAGCGACTGATCCCGACAATCTGGCAACAGTGCTGGGATCGAAAACGTTGGTCATATTGACCGGTGCAGTATATGTGGGATTGAAAAGTTGCCGCAATGTATTGGGTCTGAAGAGTTCTATCAGATATACAACTTTTTTGAATGAAAAAAAATTTTTCCCCTCTCAATGTGCCTAGAGAGTTATATTTTAGAAGAGCCCATTTTTTGCATATATACTCGTAAAAAACATACAGATCATGTGGGTCTTAGGTCGCCTTAAGAACTTACCGGGACTGGATACGTCTATCAGACCAATATATATATATATATATATATATATATATATATATATATATATATATATATATATATATATATATATTATATATATATATATATATATATATATATATATATATAATATATATATATATATATATATATATATATATATATATATATATATATATATATATATATATATATATATATATATATATATATATATATATATATATATATATATATGTATGAATGAACTCTTGAATTTGAGAAGTAATGTAAATAAACGTCATATAATCATGATTTGAACTTTTGAGAAAGGTTAGTGAGAACAATGATTTGAACAAATTGCATCTAATTACATGAAGTTAGCAAATGAAATATAATGAATTACGAGACTAACCACAAGACACTTCGTCTTCTGCTGAAGAACAATCTATTTTTCCATCACAACGTTGAGATAGTTTGATGCAGCTGCCATTGTCACATCGAAACTGATCTAAATTACATTCGTCACACCTATACTCATCGGAATTATCACGACAGTCCCTTACAGAATTGCATCTAGAAGATTTGCGAATGCATTCTCCATCCGAGCACCGCCATTCATTTGAAGAACAAGGGCCTGTGTCTATTTATGATGAAAAATATTAAATAATACTCAATTTCTTTTGATAAGCATAGCATTTCCTCATTCAATATATTTTCCAACATCCTGAACGAAAGATATTCAAAGATTTTATCATTACGAAACGCATAATTTTGATCACTGATACTGAACTTCCGCTGATCACTTGGTGAAACGTGATTAATAGTGATAATTGAAATGAACCCTTGGCTTAAGGTATCACTATATATATTAAATAACATCAACGATTGAACAATATAGAATTTTTTTCTACAAATGTCAATAAAAACCATCATTCTATGTTCAAAAGTAATTGCGGAACATAGAGCATTGTTTCATACCCATTTTCATTGTGCTTCTATCACCATGGTAAGTGAACTACAAAGTTCACATTGAGCACGGGTATTTTTACAAATGTGGCTTTAACCGGCGCCTCGTGTTTTTTTGTGGAATATCAGATTGACATTTTTTTAAATCTTAAAATATTACTTATCCCATTTTATGTAACACTAACATTAGATCAGTCTAGCTGTACTCCATAAAACTCTAAAAAGAAGAAAAAAACAATATAACATTAGTGCACACGTACAGCAAAATATGCATCTAACCGAGCTTTAAAAGTATTTATAGTAGGCGCCGTAACAACGTCAGCTGGTAATTATTTCCAAACTCCAATATTGGGCGTACATAAGACTTATATAGTTTAGCCACCGTATCAGGATCTGGGTTAGTAAAAGTACGAGAGAGAAGATAAATTCTTGAGTTGGCTTTTTTCACTTGGGTAGTCAAATGTTTACTCCATGATAAATCCGAAGTAATTATCACACCAAGGTCATTATATCTGGCCGTATGTGACAAGGCAACATTGTTTATATAATATGACGGGGGTTGTTTTTCCCAAGATGAAGAACTACACACTTCAGAAGGTTCAAAGGTAGTAACCAGTCCTCCGCCCACTGAAATATCCTGTCTTAATCCTCCTGCTATACCACATAATAGATTTTCGTAGGAGTGCATAATTTTTGTTTATTATAGGCGCAACTCCTGCTAAAATATATTCATAATCATTTTTGCACATTCTCAAGAAGTTTTCGTATAATTCAGTGTCGTCTGTGTATAACTATAGCTGTAACTAAGCATGAATTTCTTCGTAGTCTTTTTGTGCTTTCTAATTTCTCACTCACAACGTCTTCTTTTTCATACTATTTCTCACACACTCTATTAAGCATTCTCTTGAAAATATCAATGTGTCAGATAACTTCAAGACACGTAAATTCGCACTGCTCTAGAAAAAAACATCACTAGGAATGTAGGTAGACATCACACTACGCTCACTAGACCATTTACTTTTGATAATGTATACACGGGTTTATACGCTGATCTAGTTACATTTGTGTACCCGCTTTACACGAGTGTCTTAGCTAGACTTGCTCTATGAAAATTAGTCTACATTCTTTGAGTCGATTTAGACCAAGGCTGCCCAACCTTTTTAACAGTCGGGCAAAAAGGACGATTCAAAAATCACAGGCGGGCCACTGACCACTGACAGTTCAATTAAAATAATAACATAAACAGCATATTCTGCTATTTAAAGAAATACAATTAACAAAATTTAAAATCAAACTTAAAAATTGGCACAATCAATGTGATTTCAGAATTTTTTTTGTTTCAATAATTTTCCTATATTAGGCGTCAAATCAGATGTTGACAGACACAACAAAAAAATTCATTTTTTATTGCAGAATAATTTTGACGATTTGTGAGTTCCAACTGAATATTAGCAGGATGACTTATTATTTCAGTCAAACTGTTCGTAAAAGGATTCACAAAAATTTGTCAATTTGTTTTTATACTTCGAACTCCTGGAATCTGCTCTGAAACGACATTAATACGCATCTAATTTTAGATTCCTACTTAGTACAATGGATAGTGTCGATATTGAGCTTCTCTTTCATTTCTTTGAGTTTAGAAAAGTGGGCAATATTTTCATTGGCTTAATTAATTGAAAACAGATTGAATTCAGCTTTGAATCCTCTTATCAAAGTAAGCATAGTCAGAAGCGCGGTCGGAAGTGAACAACTTTTTCCTTGTAATTTGAGATTTAAAATATTGAGGTAATTGATAATGTCAACAGTAGATGCAAAATCACTCAACCAGGATTATTTTTTCAGTAAATCAGTTTCCAAATGACACACTTTCTTCTTCTAAAATTACAACACCTGCTCTCTCAAGGTGAAGAAATTTTTAACATGATTCTCTTTGGAAACCATCTCACAACGCAGTACAGTTGTAACTCTACATATTCGCTGATATATTCTTCAAATAAAACCCTGAATTGACGTATGTGAATAGTCCATAATATCATCCAACTGCATGTACTTTAGACAGGCAATTATTAAACTTGCTCACGCGGGCGGCAGGCCATTCAAAATTCGTTCGCGGGCCACATCGTGGCCCGCGGGCCTGAGGTTGGGCAGCCTTGATTTAGACTAAGGAGCCTATTATAAAGTAATTATTAGAAGTGGTTCACTCGAAATATTTTGACGCTTCGTAATATGTTATATAGAGTGAAACGTAAAGCCAAGTGTATATTTTAATTACCAAATTCACAACCTACTAATGACATCTCTCAAATTTGACAATGACTTAAATATTTCAACCGTTTGCAAATATATATGATAAATTTGAACAACATATCTGAAATGTTCCTAGAACAATTTAGACATAATAGGAATGAGGAAGTTTACGTTTTTGTGATTTAGTCGAATACCGCATGAAGTAGAATTAGCAGAATACAATGTCATTGGTATTTGAATGCAGTGCATAATTGCAATGCTTCTTAGGGTGCTAAAATTTGAAAAAATTCCAGGAATTTTTCACGTGATCGAATTGTAAATGTAATAATGAAGGACACCCTACTGCGTAGCACTAGGAATGATAAAACCCCTCGGCGCATGTGCATGTCGTCAATATTTTTTGAATGTACCTATTATATAAATTAAATAACAATGAAAGTCGATTTTACGAATGAAATGAAGGAAAATTGCAATAAATGTATTAATAAGTCGATATTACGAATAAAATCCGTGAAAATTTAGCAAAAAAATTCATTGTTTGACTGTCGAATTTGAATATCCTATCCCGGCTCATTTTGCTGCAAATTATGAATCAAATTGATAAGATATCTCTATGGATGGGAAGCAGACACAGACGCAGAATCAAGCTTAAGCTATCAACGTCGCTTGGTTACCGTGGCACACAGAGCACTTCGACGCATGTTTTGTAGGACTTCGTACATATCGACCTTGGCGCATGCGCATGTCGTAATGCCTATCTAAAAAACGCTATAATTTTTTATTCTTCGTTGGGAAAAATTGGGAATTCAAATTCCCTAATGAAATCATATGTGTTTTATCGATATCCGTTCGAATTTTTAAAATCGGTCCAGTTACCAACTTTTTGTCGTGAGACTATAACCCCTTTAGCTTCGCCTCGGGGTAATAATGTGAGATTCTCTTCTCATAAAATTAATTATTATAAAAGTGCTAGAGTTCAAGACTTTCGTGAATCATATAAAGTTTGAATGTGTCTTTCTGATTCAGTATCCCAAAAATCTCCGAGTTATCGGATAAGCAATTTTTGTATATTGCACAGGAAATTGCGTTGGCTTAATTTGAGCTAAGAGTACTAGGTATTCAGTATTTACGATTTATGTTTTTCATGTAAAAAACGAGAAGCATGGTCTAATTCAATGGTATTTTGGTTTATTTAATTAGATACTCGAAGAATTTTTTGAGGTCTAGGTGTTTTTGATATGGAAATCAAAATTAACAAATATTTTGTAATAGATATTTTCAATTATAAATAGTGATTCATTAATTGATGAGGCCTATTATACTTGGTGCAATTCAATATTCATAATAATATAGTATTGATAATAATTTACACTATAATATATATTTACTAATATTACAATAACTTAAGATTTTATTTCTCATAAATACGTCAATACTTTTTTCAAATATCAATTTTTCACTGCGCAAGAATTATTTCTCATAAAATGAGAAATGTAAAATTGAGGGCTACACTTTTGCCTCTAACTACACTAATCTAACTCAAGTGAAGCCAATTATTCCTGTTTTTCACATTACTATCTATAAAATTAGTCAAATATTCTACGAAATGTTTCTTATCCTGTGTTTTTCGCCTATTAATTTAAGAGAATGAGGAAATGTATTTAATATTGATGGAAGGTATCCACTTCAACCTATATTTTGAGACATTCGTCAACACTTAATTTGAATCGTATATGCAGTGAATTACCACCACCTGAATTAATTTAAGTAAATTCCCGTCTACTTCAAAACCTCTAAATAAGCAAATTTCATACTAGAACAGTCTCTCTCATCCGAGCCATCTTGACAATTGTGAATACCATTGCATCTCTGATGATTGGGGATACAGAAGCCATTTCCACAATGGAAATCATCCGGTTGGCATGCTGAAAATTTAATATCATTCGACCTGTTGGTCACACCTTCAATATGAGGAGTTAAAGTTGAAAAATGAAGATTATTGACATCAAAAATGTGGATAATAATGCAGGGAACGAACAATGATTATTGGTTTCACATATCATTGGGCTGAATTAATTAAAACTATTTCGAAGCTGATAATTTGTGACAAAAATTTCACGTATGGAAAATCATTTGATCGTTATTTCGTTAGCAATTTCATGATATTCCATTAATATTCACCAATCATTTCGTACTGATTGGTAAATATAGTAAGATAATTTGGGATTATATATATATATATATATATATATATATATATATATATATATATATATATATATATATATATATATATATTTATATATATATATATATATATATATATATATATATATATATATATATATATATATATTTCATTTTTTGACGTCAAAATAACAAGAGAAGTTCCTATGAACATATGTCCGCAAGTTACTCGTTTCTGAGATACAGAGTGTCAAAGTTTAATTCTTTTTTATAAGTAACTTATTTAGTCTCAATTACTGTTATTATTATTGGTGTTAAATTGTTATAACACCCAATCCTATTTTAAAATTAAATTGAAGAAAAATAACTTACTCAACTAAATAAACTAATTTTGAATTCAAACATCAGATTAGCTTGCATCAATTATTTCAAATTCCAATATCTCGGAAGCGGTTGCTCGCAGCGACCTCTACCAAAAATATCTTTTTCACACAAAAATGTTCGATTTTTCACTAGAAAACGTGATACAGGTACGTCCGTAAAAGTTATGACATTGAAAATGACTGAAAAGACATGTACGTGGCGCCTCCTCCACGCAAGAGACAAACTAACATCGAATTTGATACTGTCATTGAAAAATACTCCCGGATACCAAATTTTACTCGAATATCACAATGAATTTGAAATTTATTCACAAAAAACAAAATTAAGAATTCAACTTTGACACTCTGTATCTCAGAAACAAATAACTTGTGAAAATACGTTTATAGGATCTTTTCTTCTTATTTTGACGTCAATAACAGGCTCCATACTATATATATATATATATATATATATATATATATATATATATATATATATATATATATATATATATATATATATATATATATATATATATAGGGTCCTGCAACAGTGGCGCGGTGTTCCATATCTCTATTTTGGAAACAGATAGAAATCTATATTTCTATAATATTACCTTATTGCTCGAGCTCGACAAAATAAAAATATTGTCGGTCACACAGGGTGTTCAATTTCTTCTGGACGAATATCAACTATGTTTTTTCAAATGGCAACCTATATTTTTTGTCGCCTTTTCGGTTTCTACATAGAAAATTAAAGATACTTTATATAGATTTTCATTTCGAAAATATTGACGGTTTTCGAGATTTTTTGCATTTTTGATTTTTTTTCAATTTTGATCACTCAGAATATTTGAAATTATGAAGTTGTGCCAAGTCCAATTGAAATTCATTTTTGGTCAAATATTCTACATTAGTAAATCTCTCAAACGATATATCTGAAATCAACCTGCGATATACAGGGTATGAAAAATCGCTTGCCACATATTGTAAATAAAAATGTACAGAATCTTCCTTATTTCAAATGGAACACCCTGTATATTATAGATCCAGAAGAAGCGCTAAGAAAAGCTCTATAAATGTCATGAAGTATTCCCTATGGTTAAGTTTACTAGTTTTCCTTAAAACAGCGAAAAATGGCAAATATTCAAATTTCTTCGCTATAATCTCAATGAACGACTTTTTCCAAAAATAACCTGTTGGTAGATACACAAGTTGTGAATTACACCACAAAATATTCATTGTATATTCAAAATAATTTCAATAATCTCCAAATTTGAGACATATTCTTTCGATTTAAAACACCCTTTCAGCGAATAAAATATTTATTGGAAATCGGATAGTCTGGCAAATGACAGATCAAAATATTTGCCTTCAAATAAGTATTGAAATCTTTAGTGATTCGTTAAGTTGAACTTTCGATATGATTTAACAACATTCTGATGAAATCATATCGAAAGTTCTACTTAACGAATCACTAAAGATTTCAATACTTATTTGAAGGCAAATATTTTGATCTGTCATTTGCCAGACTACCCGATTTCCAATAAATATTTTATTCGCTGAAAGGTTGATTTAGATCGAAAGAATGTGGCTCAAATTTTGAGATTATTGAAATTATTTTAAATATACCAGGTATATTTTGTGGTGTAATTCACAACTTGTTTATCTACCAACAGGTTATTTATGAAAAAAGTCGTTCATTGAGATTATAGCGAAGAAATTTGAATATTTGCCATTTTTCGCTGTTTTGAGGAAACTTAACCATAGGGAATACTTCATGACATTTGTAGAGCTTTTCTTAACGCTTCTTCTGGATCAATAATATACCGGGTGTTCCATTTGAAATAAGGAAGATTCTGTACATTTTTATTTACAATATGTGGCAAGCGATTTTTCATACCCTGTATATCGCAGGTTGATTTCAGATATATCGTTTGAGAGAGTTACCAATGTAGAATATTCGACCAAAAATAAATTTCAATTGGCCTTGGCACAACTTTATAATTTCAAATATTCTGAGTGACCAAAATTGAAAAAAAAAATCAAAAATGCAAAAAATCTCGAAAACCGTAAATATTTTCGAAATGAGGATCTATACAAAGTATCTTTTATTTTCTATGTAGAAACCGAAAAGGCGACAAAAAATATAGGTTGCCATTCGAAAAAACATAGAAGAAGAAATTGAACACCCTGTGTGACCGACAATATTTTCATTTTGTCGAGCTCGAGCAATCAGGTAATATTATAGAAATGTAGATTTCTATCTGTTTCCCAAATAGAGATATGGAACACCGCGCCACTGTTGCAGGACCCTGTATATATATATATATATATATATATATATATATATATATATATATATATATATATATATATATACATATACATATATATTCATATAATCCCAAATTATCTTACTATATTAACCAATCAGTAGGAAATTATTAGTAAATAAAATTATACCAAGGCTATTTTATGTAAATAATTCCAACCAATATTCCCAATGTTTCTTCCAATAAAATTTGCAACTTTCAATGATCTTGAAAAATAGTGGTTATATATTTGACTATCCTCGAAATACATCAGTATATGTACTGTTTCTTATAAAATTTCTTTTTTAGGATAATCATTGTTGTGATTAGGTACTTCCCCTTTATTTTCATTGAGACTGATGATTTCTTTAGTTGTTTCTTGACAATATGGCAGTGAAATATCGAATGACCGCACAGAGAAAACAGAAAATATTGTTATAATTGAATGTTACTTAGTGTTCATCAATTTTTGTTAGAATAGAAGGAATGTATATATATTTATTAACGCATACATCATATTACTTTTGGTAGACATATGAATCTATTCATACTTGTGGCTTTTAAATTTTAACTGAAGATGAGTATGGATCTGACATAAAATGTCCCATCAGGAAGATTGTTCCGATAAAATGAGGCATTCTGCCTGGTTACCAAACTCTTTTGACAGATGATAATTATGCGATTCCTAAAAAGCAGCAACAGCTACCGAATTTTTTAATTATTCAGCCCATGTTGACTATGAAAACTTAATTCATAAGTGACGAAATTGTAGTAAGAAAAGCCTGAGATGGAAGAGTATTTTTAAGAGCATATTCTTGAAATCGAAGTGACAATTAGGAGAGCTACAAATGATAGTTCGATGTATTAAGAAAAGATAAATAGATGAAAACACGACACAATAGTTTCTGAACACTTACGACATTTTTTTTCATCTGAGTTATCCCGACAATTGTATATACGATCGCATTTGGCTGCTATCGGTATACATTCACCATCTCCACAAGCGAATTCGTCTGCGCTACATCCAGCTTAATATATTGAACATGCAAAACATTGCAACACTTTACAAAAAAATTCACCTTTGTAATAAAGAAAGCTATTTGCAGTTATCGATTCCTTGGCTAGGAATAAAATTCTTCGTATTTGGAGAAAAACAATATCCATATGAAAGAGATGTTTTGCAATAAATTGAACGTTCTTCAATTTTTAAACAAAAATAATGAATTACTAGAATATAATAAGAAAATAATTAGTACCATAATGAGTTTTCTTAAGAACAGAAGAACTCGAGGTACAAATTGAATTAATTAACAAATAAACATTTTTTAAAAGTATATCTCAATTATTTTTTTTTTCAATTTAGAAGGCTGTTATTTTCGAAAATTTTACTTGTTGACGTTTACTCTGTAAGGTTTAATCATTACTTCAGAATTAACAATCGATGCTTATATACTGATATGTGTATAAAAAGCAAAATTGGAATATAACATACAAAATTTTTTTGATGAGATTACTCAAATTTAAAGCAACAATAAATCGAAAACTTTTTGAAATCTTAAATGAGGTTCATTTCTACATTCTATTCTTTTGTCTCTTGTTATGGACAATATGAATATTTGTATCTACTCCAAATATTAAGATGAGAATATTAGTCGACTAGCTTTTTAAAAACAATGCATCAAAATGCACTCAAACACCAACTGTGCTTTAAATAGCACTACTAGCAAATTCAAAGCATAGCTAACATTCCATTTCATGCCTTGCAATTATTTTCGAAAGAAATTCATAAAACTATTTCAGTCTTTTACCTGGACAGTTCCATTCATCTTCTCCGTTAGGACAATCTGTTCGTCTATCACATTTCTGGTAATCGTTTATACAGCTTCCATTTTGACACTGGAATTGTCCTGATGCGCACTGAGGAGCTGAAAATTATGATGATGATTAGTTGCTTTCAGGTCATTTTCGTAGGATAATAAATAATAAATTCAAGATGTAAATCTCACACACACACACACACACACACACAGATATATATATATATATATATATATATATATATATATATATATATATATATATATATATATATATATATATATATATATATATATATATATATATATATATATATATATATATTATAAATATATTTTTTCAAAATGTAATATTTCTTGGTTTAAGGTCACATCGAGGGTCACATGAATAAACACAATTTATGTTTCACGCAAATTATTGTCTATTGACTTTTCGACCATTTTGCGGCTTTTTTCAATTTTCTTAAACGTAGATGATGAACACAATAAATAAAAATAAAAACAATAAATAATAAAACATTCTGTAACGTTATGAAATTCCGTCTACTGGCTGAACAAAATTTCAGCTGAGATTAACCAGTATAGAAGAAGACTCCATTACTAGCGTCAGTTTAAATTGTAGTGGGGATAAAAATTGTTTGAAGCCAATGAATAATGTTCAGCGCAGGGTAGTTTTCTTTTGGATTTGTGACGCAAAAGAATTAAGTACGTACGACGTAATTATATTGTAAAGGCAATATAGTTTTTAGTTTTCCCTAAAAACGATAAATTTTTCTTAAATATCGTTTGCGCTAGGAAGCGCAAAAACTTCAGGAGTATAAACTACCCCAGAAGTGAAAAAAGGAGTCCTAATCAAAGACCCCAGGAGTATAAACTAGCCCAGGAATATAAATAGGAGTTCTAATCAAATTAAAGGCCCTTGGAGTTATAATTAAAGACTCCAGATCATTAGCAGGAGTCCAAAAGACCCTAGAAGTTGGAACACCTGAAAATAAAAATCGGCTGGTTACTATGACGCGATTGGATCTCGCCGAGCCGAAAGTTCTTCGCCGTCCAATAGAATATTCGACTCCGCAATCACAGAAAGAATGACGCGATTACATCGTTTGAATAAAATTATGCTATCGACGTCATACGAAAAATCCTATAGAAAAAATAACACTCAGTGAATTTCTCAGGAAACGTTTCCAATGAAATGTAAAACGGACTATGACGAATATTTTGAAATAAAAATAGCCGAATCGGTCTAGTCGTTTTCGATTGATGAAGAATCTTTATTCATACTAAAACAATGGTTAATAATAACAATTTACACATTTATTAAAAGAAATAACGCTTCAGATGCTAATGGCAAACTAACTATGTTCCTCTGTTATATAGAAAAGAAGAAATAAAGAGATTACAAATTGTGTAGAAGGGATAAATATGAAGATGGCTACAAATAATTATTGGAATAGGAAAAACCCATTCTGAACTGCTAGTCAGGTAGTTCGGTAATTTTGAAAAGATTGAGAAGGGGGCTTGAAGTATGATCGATTTGGCTATTCAATAGGAGACCGGAATGCTTGTATTTATTTATCTGTAAATTCTAAAAAATTAAGTTTAATTCCCTTACTTTCAGTATTTAATATTTTAAAATCGAAATTGAATGTGTGATTTTCTTGGATCAAATCGTTTGCCTAATCCGACTTTTGATTAACAAAGCTACGTTTGTGTTCTGAAATTCTAGTTTGAAAACTTCTGAAAGTTCTACCAATGTAAAACTTATCACAATCACTACAATTAATTTTATAAACTTCTGATTTATAATCTTTATGAACTTTGGATTTATCATTTTTTATATAATTTCCTAAATTATTACCGGTACGATAAGCAATGTTAATGTTGTGCTTAGATGAGAGAGATTTAAGTTTTCTACTTGAAGTTCCGATGAAAGTGAGGCTGTTGTATTTGATATTATTTTTAGTAAGGGGGTACACCTGGCTAATCGCATTTTTGAACAACTTTTTATCTATCATATTGTCTATCATTATGGAATCATAATTATTATTTACGGCAATTCTTTTAATTATATTTTTCTCGATGTTAAAATTGGCGTTTGAAAGTGGAATATTTACCAAACGATGTACCATATTATTGAAAGCTGCCATTTTGTGTTGGAATGGATGTAGGGAAGTACTATGTATGACGCTATCAGTGTGCGATGGTTTGTGAAAAATTGAAAAATTATGTTTGTTATCTACTTTTGTTATTTTCAAATCCAAATAGTTAATTGAGTTATCTTTTTCCATCTCCAAAGTGAATTTTATATTGGGGCGTAAAGTGCTAATGAATGTCTGAAAGCAGTCAAGTTGTCTAAGAGTAGCAGTGAAACAACAAATAATATTATCCACATATCTAAACCAATAACCGAATTGTCGACTAATTTTAATATGTTTATTAATTTACACCAAGTATCGGCTCAATCAATCCAAAATCTTCAATTATCCCTTTACGGCCCACATTATTTTTTGTGGAAAAAATATTATCTATGATTTGATAATGGTTTATTAGAGATTCTCGAAGAAAATGAAACAAATTTCAAGATCAAAAAACACAAGGATTATCCTGCAGGATGTGGTCACTCCACATAACCAGTAGGAACATATAACCAAACAATATAACCTATTTTGCATGAAGATTTTCTGAATATTCAGTTATTGGGTTCCCAACCCTCCCGGATTGCCCGGATGACTCCGGTAATAATGGTCAACCTCCCGACTTCCCGGCGTGACTAATTTCTCCAGTTTTTTTAAAATTATACGCAACCGCGCTCTACTAATCAAACTTCGTTTTTTTAATGATTATGATTTTGTGGTCAAAAACTGTCAAATATTAGAAGCAGAGTATATATAAATTAAAAATAAATAAATGATTGACATTTTCTTCAACCCCCTCCCTACTAAACTCCTTAAAAAAATCTCCCGGGTTGGTCCTTTCGAAAATTGGCAACCCTATTCAGTAGGTAGGTACTCCAAACTTGCTTCTTCAGGACTAAAATAAGATAACACGATTACGTAAGTGCCCAGTGGTCACTTCAGGAGACCCCAACAAAATTAGTAATTTCGAAAGAAAGGAAACATTTACGTTCAATATATTCATGAAAATGCATAAGTAAGATATAAGTAAATAACTTTGGAGCCATTTTTCCACCATTCATAAATAAAAATAACAAATTCACACAGTTTCAGCAGATCCTCTAAGTAGTGTCCAACTATAGTAAACAAATGCACGTTATACGCGCTTCGACTTATTTCGGTCTGTCTTCGATGAACACGTCAAATTTTGCTATGTTAGACAACCCACAAAACACACTGGTATACTGAAATAGCCAACGAGCAATTCTACTCATGACTAACAAACTGTGGTCTTCCTAGCTAACCAGTTGCCCTGAAAGGGTTATATAAAAAAAAGACCTAGATACCTAGGTATTCCAGTATTCATTTTTGTCTGATGAAGCCACCATGTAGTGAAACGCCGCGTCAATTATTGTAATCGTTAAAAAAAATACGTGTTTTTCTAAAAATATCATAAAGAATACTTTCGAATGTTACATTAGAAGAGAAGATTCATGGAAATTGGTGTCTCTATTCGAATCCGTATCTGTCCGGAATCGGGGTTGTACCAAGCACCGTCGTCGCTTTTCCGTCGAATTATTTATTAGCCGAATATTATGCATAAACGTATTTTTGATTAATAGTTTTGAGTATCCGTCCGTATTGTTGGATGACGTTGCATGAAAATCAACTATTACCTCATGGAATAATATAATAATTCAGGCATCTAGTCTGCAACGAAATTGTTTTAATTAATGATAGATAAGTTAATTAGAGTCGAAACAGCTCAATTCAATTGTTCCAATTGATTTTGACAAGTTGAAATAGTAACCAACTCGTTTCGTTCCGAATTATTTGATTAAGAGATTATCCTAATGACACTGCAACAATCTGTTAATAAATGCCTTATATTATATACATACAAATATACACACACACACACACACATATATATATATATATATATATATATATATAATCAAGTACTAGGACATTTATTTGAAACTAATCAAACAAACCTCCTAGCGGAGCTGGTTATACGAGTTCACGAAACATCGAAATGCCTCCATATACCTTGGATGGTGTATGTTATATAACCAGCTCCGCTAGGAGGTTTGTTTGATTAGTTTCAAATAAATGTCCTAGTACTTGATTTCATTGCCACGAACGTGTTTCGATTACACGAAGAATTCTGTTTTCTATTCATTTGCTGCCTGGTTAAAGGATAAAATCGGAGCGCTGTTACTGGCCGTGTGTAATTGTTGCATTACATCGATTTGATGTGGCAACTTTACTCTTGCTTAGCGAATATAGTAACCACCTTCGGGTGTCAGGACGTACGAGTTCACTTTGCCGAAATGTTTTCATCTATCTGTAAGATGTGGTTCGTTTGTTTCCGACGGGTGGCGCTGTGTCATATTTATATGCCATATAGTCACTTGAAGGAATATATAAGGCCGTTAGAAATATTTGGTTGGTTATCACTTTCGATGGATGGATGATACTGATGAGCCCCAAATAAGGGCGAAACAGACTGTCTATCATTTCCATTGATTGTGATAAACAACTAACATTTCTAACATACACCATCCAAGGTATATGGAGGCATTTCGATGTTTCGTGAATTCGTATAACCAGCTCCGCTAGGAGGTTTGTTTGATTAGTTTCAAATAAATGTCCTAGTACTTGATTTTATTGCCACGAACGTGTTTCGATAACACGAAGAATTCTGTTTTCTATATATATATATATATATATATATATATATATATATATATATATATTTATATATATATATATATATATTATATTTTGTATGCTGTAGGTGAAGAGTCACATCAAATTGACAGCATTAAACGTCTATCCAATGACATTTAGCGGGATATTGAATTGGGAAAAAAATAAAGTTGTTAAGATTAAATCAAAAAACTTCTATCTTGATAAAGTATATATTTTTGGAATATTTTGGAGTTATTTTGATGTCTTTTACACTGTTTATAAGTATTCTCCAATGTTGGGATAACCTCAATATTACTAAGTAATGTTTGCTGTTTTACTATGTATGTATAATTAAACATGATTTTCAATGATTGAATGATGATCAGAAGCCCTGATGATGCATTAAATGAAAGCGAAAGCTTGGCGTAAATAAAAGAGTTCTACTACTCCATCCCTGAGTCAATGAACCCTTATTTTTAACATAACGAATATATATATATATATATATATCTATATTTATATATATATATATATATATATATATATATATATATATATATATATATTTATATATCTATATTTATATCTATATATATTTATTTATATAAATATTATATATTATATATATATATATTATATATATATATATATATATATATATATATATATATATATATATTTGAATTGACTCAACTGTAATGGAAATGGAACAGCAACAACAAGCTGAATCCCTGGCTTCGGAAGACAGTCACACATTTGTGGTACTTTGTTCTGCTTGTTGTTGCTGTTCCATTTCCAGGTTTTCCATCGCATACTTGGCTACGCCGTTCTGATGAGGACCAAAGAGTCCGAAACACGTGTCAACGGCTGCTTCGACATATGCGGGCTAGACCGATAATTTTGCTTGTTTTTTATACTATTTCCCCGCGATAAATTTCTTCTTTGTATTTAGATATATATATATATATATATATATATATATCTAATAAGAAAACTAATCGCATTTCTGGCAATATCATTCACTTTTTTTTTATATTATATATATATATATATATATATATATATATATGCAATATAATTCACAGACTTTTACAGCTGTTCTGGAGTATATGTTCAGAAGGGTGGACTTCTTTGAGAATATGGGTATAAATATAGATGATGAGAAACTAAACCACTTCAGATTCGCAGACGACATTGTATTGCTAAGCGACAGCATCGATGAAGCAAGAAAGTTGCTCTACAAGTTAGATAGGACCTCAAAAACTTTTGCGCTGAAAATGAATATAAGCAAAACTCAGTTTATGACCAACCTAGTCGTAAGTGAACACATCTCTAAACAAAAATCACATAGAAAAGGTCTACTCTTATAAATATCTAGGGCATGAAATTCGTATAAGAGGGGAGTAACTACGAAGTATCCAGACGAATAGGGCTTGCACGGGCAGCTTCTGGGAAGCTCAGTCATACCCTCAGGCCAAACATACCAGTCTGCCTGAAGAGAAAAGTATTCAACCAGTGTGTCCTCAGCGTTCTTACCTATGGAGCAGAAACTTCAACACTAACAAGAAAATCTGCTGAAAAAATACGAGTAGACCAGAGGAGGATAGAGAGGGAGATGCTGGGTTTTTCCTTAAGAGATAGAATACCCAATGGAAGATTTCGCCAAATCTCTGGTGTGACCGATACTATGGACAGAATTACAACGCTCATGTGGAGTTGGGCTGGCCATGTAGCGAGACTAACTGACGGACGATAGACAAAAAAATTCTAGAGTGGAGACCCCGCCAAGACGCCTTCAGAAGTAGAGGGCGTCCACCAACGAGGTGGACTGACGACCTTAAAAGAATAGAAGGGAACTGGATGAGTGCAGCAAAGGATGGGAGACTTCGGAACGTTCTGAGGGAGGCCTAGGTTCAGCAGTGGACGCAAGTGGGCTAATTGATGATGATGATGATGAATTCACATCTGATTGTTGCAACATAGATATACCTCCATCTGCCGGTATATTTGGAAATATACCGGAGTTCACGTCAAAGGTTACTTGAATGTCTAGGAATTAAAAACATTATATTTTTATTGATCATTAAAACTCAAGTATTCTACTAAAACTGAAATTAAATTTTTCGCGTATTAACATGTTGGACTATGCAATGTGAAACAATAATTGATTTTATTAATCCAAGACTTTCCATGTTCATATTAACTAATTAAAAATTTACCTATGTTATGCCAGATATATTATTTTTGAAGAACACTCATTTAAACATAGATCTTCAATTCCCTTCTTTTTATGTATGAGAAAACCCATTTCAGTTAATTTCAATGAATGGAAAAATCATATATGTCAAAGCCTTCTACTTTCACTATCTGAAGCAGTGAATGAGTTTTATTTCGATCCGTATCTGAAAGGAAAACGACTATATCATGTTACAGGACGCAATATTTGGCCAATTTCAAGTGCGGCTCAGGACTTTGTGATAAACGATATCGTAAGCAAGGAAACGTTCCTATATTTGCCAGCTTGAATTGTATTACCCATCGTGTAAATTCTATAACATATCACCTAGTCTTCGAATCGAATTCAGTCGGATCTTCTGTTTCAAAAGCCAAACTTGTTCAAAATACATCGAGATTGTTTTGAACAATCAGTAGGTGTCAGATGTTTGCTTAATCGAAACGTTTTTTACTCTTGTTAGTGGCGATATATTTTCGTGTGTAAATTTCCTATTTTATATAAGAATTTATATATATACATACATATATATATATATATATATATATACATATATATATATATATATATATATATATATATATATATATATATATATATATATATATATATATATATATATATATATATATATATATATATATATATATATATATATATATATATATATATATAAATATATATGTATATATATGTATATAACACGTAGAGCAGAATAATCGGTATAGCCCGCTTATATGGAAACAGCCGTTGACACGTGTTTCGGACCCTTTGGTCCTCATCAGAACGGCGTAGCCAAGCATTGGATTGAAAACTTGGAGATGAAAATAGCACAACAAACGAAATCCCCCGCTACAAACAATAAGCCACAAATGTGTGATTGTCTTCCGTAGCAGGGGATTTCGTTTGATGTGCTATTTTCATGTCCAAGTTTTCAATCCAATGCTTGGCTACGCCGTTCTGATGAGGACCAAAGAGTCCGAAACACGTGTCAACGGCTGCTTCCATATAAGCGGGCTATACCGATTATTCTGCTCTACGTGTTTAATATTTTCCCGCGACTAATTTCTTTGTTGTTTATTTACTCGGTCTGAGATCTCGCGGATGGCATTAATCGCCTCCGTGGCAAAGTTTGACCAAATCTCCCAAACCGGAGAGTTCAAACAATAAGCCACAAATGTGTGATTGTCTTCCGTAGCAGGGGATTTCGTTTGTTGTGCTATTTTCATCTACAAGTTTTCAATCCAATGCTTGGCTACGCCGTTCTGATGAGGACCAAAGAGTCCGAAACACGTGTCAACGGCTGCTTCCATATAAGCGGGCTATACTGATTATTCTGCTCTACGTGTTTAATATTTTCCCGCGACTAATTTCTTTGTTGTTGTTTATATGTATATATATATATATATATATATATATATATATATATATATATATATATATATATATATATATAATATATATATATATATATATATATATATATATATTATATATATATATATAATATATATATATATATATAATATATATATATATATATATTATATATATATATATATTTATATATATATATATATATATATATATATTATATATATATATATATATATATATATATATATATATATATACAGTGTGGACCACCAGGAATTGCATCGATCGATATCACAGAAACTGAATGTAGAAAAAATGGGAAATTTTGGAAACTGGCTAGATGTCTTAGAGCCTATTGAGCTAAAATATTTCTATTTATTTAATTAGGCATTTCCGATTATACTGGAAATGGACCCTAAGTCGCTTATTTTGAATAAAACGCCCTATATATTATTACATTTTTGAATTCCACCCAAGATTCTAGGCAAGATGCTATGCATCATGTCCCATACCTAAGTCTAAGCGTTTTTGACATATTTAAGTTTTCATGTAAAAAATGACGATTTCAAGTCAAACTCATTTTACATCTTATTTTTTGAACACCCTGTATGATTAGTTATCCAAATATTATACAAAATTTATTGAAATAAGTCCTTCTCAACAAGGAATCCAACCCAAAGTAAGTAATAAGGGCTTCCTTATAGGAACAAGTGATAATTATATTAGGACTTGAAATCGTCATATTTGACATAAAAACCTAAATATGTCAAAAACGCTTAGACTTAGGTATGGGACATGATTCTATCGTTAACATGAGGAGCAGATTGTCCTCCTGCACTTGATAATTTAATAACATTGCAATTAATGATTTTTTTGAAATATTCATTTTCTTGTGCTGAACAGACCAGAACGAGGGACAGATACTGATTGACGCAGGCTAGCGAGTCGCAGTCGTAGGCGACTGGCGAAGGTGGAGGAAAACGCGCCTGAATGAATAGGTTGCAGCTACTACCAGTCGCGGCTACTCAGTCGCAGTCGTTGGCGACTGGCGAAAGTGGAGGAAAACGTGCCTTAACGATTAGTATTGTTTTCAGTCAAGTTTATTACTTAGGGCATGATAGATCACGAGAAACGTCTTGTCAGACCCAACCCGTGCATTGGTGTAAGTATTCGAGTTATTTTTTTGTTGTCTTTATTGTAACTTTCTGGACAAGTACACATTATATTTTGTTTTATTATGGATACTTATGAAGTTGAAGTAAATAGACTTGGTAAATTGTTCGAGCAGATGTCGAAGTAGATACCGATGATGATTGCCGATCCCGACTTCGTAGAAATTTTAGATTTTGGATTGATTGGGCCGATACTTGGTGTAAATTGATAAACATATTAAAACAATGGTTAAAAATAACAATTTACACATTTATTATAAGAAATAACGCATGACGCACGTTTCGGTAGAACTTCACCTTCTTCAGATGCGTTATTTCTTATAATAAATGTGTAAATTGTTATTTTTAACCATTGTTTTAATATGAAATTTTAGATCCCGAATTCGTTGAAATTTTAGATCCCGAATTCGTAGAAATTTTAGAACACGAAATATTATAAAGATCATAAAACAAAATATTACCGTAAAGAATGTAATAATTTCTTATGTTTAGAGCACGTAGCGATTTTTTTGTTCCGAATGTAGTGAGCAAAATTAGTATATATTTCATATTAACTTTTTCATTCCTGTTGTTGAATTACTTGTCTTATTTTAGTTGATAAAGTTTATATGACCTCTTGTTTAAAGAATCCTAACATCGACATTGTTTGTTCAGGCATTTTTCTAATCTTTTTTTCATGGCTCTTGATACTAATGTTGAAAAAAGAATAAATTTCAATTCGAATTATTAAAGATATAAAAAAATGAGATAATTGGCTTTCTTATTATTTAAGTTAAAGAAAACACTTCAATACCAAAAAATAAAGCATAAATGAAACTAGAAAAAAGGAATTTTTTATGAAAAAAATTTATTTAGTTAGGGTCTGAGACAGGCGCGGATCCAGGCCCGACTTTTGGGGGGGGAGAACTTTTATATATTCAAAAGCCAAAAGGTACTGGTATGTTGGGCAATGGTAAATCGAGCATCTCGCAATCAAAATAATTAGATAAGGCCATTTGGGGGGGGATGTTCCCCCAGTAAACCCCCCCCCCTCTGGATCCGCGCCTGGTCTGAGAGACCCAACCCGTCTACTGGCGCAACTTTTTTTCACCCGTGTACTGGAAGGATATATGCACACATAGAACGAGACACAGCCATCCAGCTCACTGAATATTTTCATTTATCGTTTCAATTTAACTTAGCTAATAACGAAGGAAAAACAGAGTGCAATCAATATAGTCTACATCCCTACCGGTGCTCAGGACATGAGAGCTATTTGCTGTATCGCACACATTCGAAGGCAGAAAGAATTGTTACCAAATATGTAACATAATACGTACGGCTACACCATTCGCATGATCTAACGAATGGATCTCATTCCAACTGCTAACAAACGAACCGCAGTTAGTGAACGTGAAACGAAACGAGAGCGGCTCCTGGTGTCGTATTTTTATATCAGATAAATTGCTGGTTATTTACTGTCGATACTTTTAACTATAGTTAACGAGATAGCGATTTTTATCGATAAATATTTCTGTCGTTAAAATATTGCTTTCATAAATATCAAATAATAATGAATCGGACCAGTTGAGCCATTAATGGTCAACTAGTGGCTATTGTAATTTGCTTCGAAATATATAGCTAAACAGGAGGTTAATTAGCAATTCGAACTCGTACACATATTCAAACCACAGACTCTGTGAGGGTGTCATTAAAACAAGCAGGGAACTCTCACCAGTCCAGTGAAATAATTTTAACGAATCAATATGCAGAAACATTATTACGAGTAAGTTCGATGAAAAATTGCGTTTTTAGCAGGTTTTCACTTTGAAAACCTGCTTATTAAAATGGGTGCGATTGGCAAAGTTGGACCTAGGACTATGATAGTTTTTCATTTCATGACTTTTTATGATGCTTGGCACCAAAAATTCAAATTCATATATATATCTGTATCTCTCTCTCTCTCTCTCTCTCTCTCTCTCTCTATATATATATATATATATATATATATATATATATATATATATATATATATATATATATATATATATATATAATAATAATAATAATAATAACTTTATTCGCACACAACAAACATTACTAGTATAAATAACAGGATTATTACATGGTGGGAGCGAACAAAGCAGTTTAGAGATAAATGCAGAGCACTTGTTTCGCAAAAATATTACATAAATTTTACAATAGGAAAAGAATCAACAAAAGCATTATCAACGCACAGCAATGCAAAATGTTATCCACAGACAAAAACATGATCTGCAAACACAAAAGCAAAACATAAATTATAAAATGTAAAACTCCCATAAATAATTATTTAATCACAATCTGTCACTTTGATTGGTTTTCTTTGAGTTACGATTTCAATCTTTTTTTGAATGAGAACATACTTGGGACATCCTGGATCGTCTCAGGAAGTTTATTTTCTAATTTTGGTCCAATGTATGTGTACGATCTTTGGCCAAGGGACTTCGACATATAAGGTAATACGTATTGGTTTCTTTGGCGCGTATTATAAGTGTGTAATGGCAGTTGAGCGGAGTGTTTCGTCTGATGATATTTAGTAACTACATTATAAATATATATATATATATATATATATATATATATATATATATATATATATATATATATATATATATATATATATATATATATATATATATATATATATATATATATATATATATATATATATATATATATATATATACTATAAAATGGCTATATTGGGCACTAGGCAAAAGGGAGGCACAGGTTGAAATCAAACAACCATTGGTCATGAACATCTATATTTCGGTCCTTAGTTTGGGACCTTCATCAGGATGCTGGAAGTCAAAGAACTCACATAGTAACACAAAAAAAATCAACCAAAATGTAAGCAGTGGAAAAGCCACACAAAACCACAATTGTAAAGTTACTTACATGTGACAAGTTGTGAAAATAGAGCGGCGAAAAACGAATGACACAGAGGGAGCATTCAAAAAGTTATTTAAAAACAAACAAAGGCATAATGATGACAAGTATAAAAGGAGATATTAAATCTCTGGAACATAATAATCAACTAAAATTAACATCAAAAAGACCGGCTTCAACATGGCCAAGTCAGGTTATGCAGTAATTGACAACTAATGAAAAAGGACAGTCTTGACAGACCGACCACAGAAAAGCGAGAAAAAGAATAAACCACAAAATCAGTGGTGACAACAAATGAAAATCTAACTAAAAATCAAAACATAATAAATTATACTGAGAGTGAGCTGAAATTTAGATTGGCAGAGCCCTTATTAATGGAAAGAAGGTAACTGTAAATATTGCTAAGACCTTTAATGTCAGATCTCTTGTTGACGGCATTGTCATACTCGTTGATGTAGCACATCTCCAAAAACCTTTTATAAGTTAGAAGTTACGGCAATACTCCTTGTATTATATATATATATATATATATATATATATATATATATATATATATATATATATATATATATATATATAATAAAGTATAAACTTTAAAATACAAACACTTGGCTTATGTTTCACAATATAAAAAATCTTTAGATACTGTACTTAGCAGTAATAAAAAGTCGACATGTTTCGAGCTATGAACTCATTATCAAGACTGACTACAGGAGAGTATTGCATCGTAATTTATAAAACAGACAAAAGCAAAGGTGATACCTGAAAATCAATTTGTTCGTTTACAAGGGGTAATTATAAATTACGATGCAATACTCTCCTGTAGTCAGTCTTGATAATGAGTTCATAGCTCGAAACATGTCGACTTTTTATTACTGCTAAGTACAGTATCTAAAGATTTTTTATATTGTGAAACATAAGCCAAGTGTTTTTATTTTAAAGTTTATACTTTATTCTTTATGATGTTTCACCAAGTAATGTGCGAGAATTCAATCTCAGTTATATATATATATATATATATATATATATATATATATATATATATATATATATATATATATATATAGATATATATATATATATATATATATAATATATATATATATATATATAGATATAGATATATATATATATATATAGATATATATATAATATATATATATATATATATTATATATATATATATATATATATATATATATAGATATATATATATATATATATATATATATATAATATATATATATATTATAGATATATATATATATAATATATATATATATATATATATATATAATATATATATATATATATATATATATATATATATATATATATATATATATATATATATTTATATGTTTGTATGTATGTATGTAAGAGCTTATGTATTTTCAAGTTGTTTACACGATAAAGGGCGCAAATTTGGAACAATAGGGTTGAAAGTTTGTAAATAGGTAGTTTCGTATGATATCTTGGATATAATTGTTTTTGGTTCGAATTGGTTGGGGGGTTGACCCCCCTGGGGGGAAAAGAAATCTTGTTTGCACGATAAACGGCGCAATTTTGTAGCAATAGGGCTGAGAGTTTGTATATAGGTAGTTTTGTATGACATCTTGAATGGGATTGGTTTTGGTTCGAATTGGTTAGAGGGTTGACCCTTCCAGGGGGAAAATAAATCTTGTTTACACCACAGAAGGCGCAATTTTAAAGCAATATGGTTGAAAGTTTATATCTAGGTAGTTTTGTATGATATCTTGAATGCGATTGGTTTTGGTTCGAATTGGTTCCTCGGGGGAGGAAATAAACCTTCTTTACATGATAAAGGCCGTAATTTTGGAGCAATAAGATTGAAAGTTTGTAAGTAGGTGGTTTCGTATGATGTATTGGATAGGACTAGTTTTGATAAGAGTTGCTTGGAGGGTTGACCCCCTAGGAGAGGAAATTAATCTTTTTTACACGATAGGCGCAATTTTGGGACCTTAGGGTTGAAACTTTGTATGTAGGTAGTTTGGTATGATATCTTGGATGGTATTTATTTCGATATAAATTGGTTGGGGGGTTGACCCCCCCGGAAGAGGAAATGAATATTTTCCACAGGATAGAGGGCGCAATTTTTGTTTTTTGGATTTGGAAGAAAAATCATAATTGAATTAATAGATTTTTTTGAAACGTTTTGAAAACCTGCTTTTCTAATGCAGCCCGCTGCGATAGAGTTTTTTCATTTAGAGACTACTCCTCATTTAGTAGAACAAAACTTAGTACTTTTGCATGACGAGAATTAAATTTACTATTGCCATCCTATAGATATATATTTCTGGGAAAATTCGGACTGTATTTTGAATCAAATGAAGCTCTAACAAATTTGCAACAGTAGGAAATGTTGTGTATGGCAGACTTTCAGAAATGTACATTAGTTAGGTACCCTCTTATTTCAGAAACCTTATATGGACTCATTAACTGGACTAATAGGCCAAGCTACAGAGATTTAGAGTGAGCATTTTGTGCAAAAAGTGTTAGAAGAAAACCAGCTCCGCCATTGTTTGTCAAATAGTTTCACATGATATATTATATTTGTTATTAACAATTTTATGCAAAAAATCGCGTTTTTTTTAGGTTTTTGCTTATAAAATTGAAACTATCAGAGTAATCGTGATGGTGTCAATAGACTTATTGTAGAAAATGAAAAGACGAAAAAAATGAGAGGTCGGACGACTCAATCAGACCCTTAGTCTAAGGGAAAATTGGAAAAAACCGTCCAAAATGCAGTTTTTTCAAAAGTTTATAACTCGGTTATTTTTTGAGTTGTAGCGTAGATCTTCCGGCCAGTATTAGCTATTAATATAAATATCCTTTGTGCGAAGATCAGGAACTGTCCGATGCATAGTTTTTGATCTGTGGCCATTTGATTATGTTACTATGCAATTTTCCAGCAGACCTGAATGCGACAGGTATGGTCCGATTTCAATTTAATAAAAAGATTTTGAAAGTAGAATTTTCATAGTTCAAAACGTTGATCTTGGTTTTTCATAAAAACGCTGAGAAATATGTTAAAAATAAAGCTGAACATGACAAAAAACGGCCGAGCGCGTGAGAGTAGTTGAAGAGTGGGGGTTTACAATTATTATTATCTGACAAGTGACAACGTTTAGAAATTACTGTCACGTTCAAAATGCCGACGCTTTCGAATGTCATACTTCTCCTTGCCTGCTGCTCTACCCCCACTCTTCAACTACTACTCTCTCGCGCTCGGCCGTTTTTCGTCATGTTCAGCTTTATTTTTAACATATTTCTCAGCGTTCTTATGAAAAACCAAGATGAACGTTTTGAACTATGAAAATTCTACTTTCAAAATCTTTTTAGTAAATTGAAATCGGACCATACCTGTCGCATTCAGGTCTGCTGGAAAATTGCATAGTAACATAATCAAATGGCCACAGATCAAAAACTATGCTTCGGACAGTTCCTGATTTTCGCACAAATGAAATTCATATTAATAGCTAATACTGGCCGGAGGATCTACGCTACAACTCAAAAAATAACCGAGTTATAAACTTTTGAAAAAACTGCATTTTGGACGGTTTTTTCCAATTTTCCCTTAGACTGAGGGTCTGATTGAGTCGTCCGACCTCTCATTTTTTTCGTCTTTTCATTTTCTACAATAAGTCTATTGACACCATCACGATTACTCTGATAGTTTCAATTTTATAAGCAAAAAACTAAAAATAACGCGATTTTTTGCATAAAATCGTTAATAACAAAGACATAAATAATAAAGTCGAGTGAAAAACATATCACTATATCATGTGAAACTATTTTACACACAAGGGCCGAGCTGGTTTTCTTCTAACACTTTTTACATGAAAAAATCCCTGTAGCTTGGCCTATAATTTGATCGCTAGGAACTTCAGTTATCACGTTAAAATTGTCAACCAATGCTACAGAAAAAAAAATACGAACACAATTTTGAACACATTATTATATCCTCTTGCATCAACTCCGTGAGTTTGGGATTCATTCATCTTTTTCGCTTTTTCGATGAATTTGGAGAGATGAAATAAGTACATATTAGGCCTGAGAAATTTGTTGCAGAATTTATACAAGTGGATTATTTCTGAATAGATTGTTCTCGATTGATCATTTGAGCCAAAACAGCTTTTAATGTTAGGCTATAAAAAGTCTCGCAGAAGGCTCATGAGGTTATGAGGCAAACTATTCATAAAATTTCATATTTTATACCAAACAAGAAATTCTTCATTCACTCACTCATAATTGAATTCTCTATGATATAAGGCAAATTATTTTATATCAAACAGAAAATTCTTATTTCGGATTGATTGGGCAGATGATACATCATTATCATTGCTTATCGTACCGGTAGTAATTTAGGAAATCATATAAAAAATAATAAATGCAAGGTTCATAAAGATAATAAATCAGGAGTTTATAAAATTAATTGTGGTGATTGTGATAAGTTTAACATTGGTGAAACTTTTAGAAGTTTTCAAACTAAAATTTCAGAACACAAACGTAGCTTTGTTAATCAAAAGTCGGATTCACATTATGCAAATTATTTAATCCAAGAAAATCACACATTCAATTTCGATTTCAAAATATTGAATGCTGAAAGTAAGGGAATTAAACTTAATTTTTTAGAATCATTACAGATAAATAAATACAAGCATTCCGGTCTCCTATTGAATAGCCAAATCGATCATACCTCAAGCCCCATTCTTAATCTTTTCAAAATTACCGAACTACCTGACTAGCAGTTCAGAATTGGTTTTTCCTATTCTAATAATTATTTGTAACAATTTTTCTATTTACCCCTTCTATACAATTTGTCATCTCTGTATTTCTTGTTTTCGATATAAGAGAGAAACATAGTTAGTTTGCCATTAGCATCTGAAGAAGGTGAAGTTCCACCGAAACGTGCGTCATGCGTTATTTCTTTTAATAAATGTGTAAACTGTTATTATTAACCATTGTTTAAATATAGAAAATTCTTAACTCATTCCCTGATAATTGAATTCCTTATGATAAAGAGAGTATATGGGGTAAATAGAAGAAATGACATACCAATTGAAGTAACGATGATAAAGTTCCACTGAAGCGTGATGAAAAATGTCGGAAATAATTTAAGTAGTTCAAATGACAAAACATCTTGACTTGAAACGGGACCATAGTAGAGCTTACACAAAATTACATCAATATATAGTAGAGGTATTATCTTATCAGAAGAAGCGGACGACTTATTTGTGTTGAATCTGTAGGTGAACAAAAACAATAATGAGTCATAAGAAGTGTGAGAATTAAATGAATAAAGCAAAAATTAAATCATATATTAACACTGATATCACCATGTATTTTCATTTGATAATTTATGCTCTTTCCGTTACTGAACTCAATCAGCACTAATATTTCCTTCTTCGTGATAAAAAACTTCAGTATAATATATATAGTAGAAAAATGATAATGCTTCTGCCGATCGTAAAAAAACAATATCTGAACAGAGAAATCTGAGACAAAAGCCTTATAAACAGGTTTCTCGAATTGATATTATTTGTTGAATTATAAAAATGCAGCTTGTGTGGACTCCAGTAACCTGAAAATGCATGAAGTCTCGAATTAAACCAAAAAAAATGAAGTTTTCACTGAGTCACCTGTCATCTGAGAAATAACCTAGTCCTATTAACAGTCACGTGAATTGAAACTTTTATTTTCTATGAAGAACCTGATGTGAAGTGTTGTTTATAATATATATATATATATATATATATATATATATATATATATATATATATATATATATATATATATATATATATATATATATATATATATATATATATATATATGTAGTTTTAGCCCATTGCTAGAGAATTTTTAATTTTATCCATTAAAATAACATTAAAAAATTATTTTTTTTACGTTTTTCCTTCCGCTCAACCAGAAAAACCTTTTCTTGGGAATTTTGACTCCTACAAAAAAAGCAAATTACCTCGAGTTTGTAGCTCCAACGGGTTTGACGAAAAATGTCATTCAAGCTGAATTTTCATAAAAATAGCAGTAAATCGCGTAAACTATTGAAGATAGAAAGAAAATGTTAATAACAAATTTGTAGAGGAGTTTTTGCCCTACAACTTTGTAGGTATTTTTTCGTAGCTCTCACAGCTGGTAAAGCCACTTCAAACTTAAGATTAACGAAAAAATCTATTTTTTTCAATAATAGCTAATTTATGGTGGAATCCATGTTGAAATATTGAATGAAAAATTTGTTTGTCATTGTATTTTTTGAAATTTTGTGGCATCAAAAATTTTTTGAATTAGTAATTTCATAACGATTACTACTTTTTGGAAATTAAAAAAATATTATTGAGAAAAATAGATTTTTTCGTTAATCTTAAGTTTTAAGTGGCTCTAACAGCTAAACTATGGAAGCTAAGAAAAAATATCTTGTCACAAAGCTATAGGGCATAAACCGCTCAACAATTTGTTATTTACATTTTCTTTCTATATTCAATAGTTTAGCAACTAAACTCGATTTACTGCTATTTTTATGAAAATTCAGCTTAAATGATATTTTTCGTCAAACCAGGCAATGGGATTTTTTGTAGGACATTATACCTATTACAAAAATCCATGAGTCCAAATTTCCAAGAAAATGTTTTTCTGGGTGAGCGGAAGGAAAAACATAAAAAATCATTTTTTAATGATATATTAATGAATAAAATTCAAAATTCTCTAGCAGTGGGTTTAAATTTGAATTGAGGGCTTCCAATATGCTCAAAAATTTTGTTTTTCCATAAATTACAAGATTTTCAGCCGGGACTTGAAAAAAAAATGTTGCCCAAAAATGAAGCACCCTATATATATATATATATATATATATATATATATATATATATATATATATATATATATATATATATATATATATATAAATTCAAATTCAACATAACCTCAATGTTAGTGGGTATTTCAGCCTGTTTGTAAATGCTATGTGTTTCAAACATATAAAAAATAGGATAATGAATATTAAAACTAGTTCACTCATGAATAGTTTACCAGGTTTATTATTTTTCCACTTTAAATTTCTGGAAGTCTCATATTCGAAGCGAATTGAATGTGTCAGTTGCTGATAGGAGACTAAATCTATTTCAATTGAAATAGTTCATGAAGATTTTCATTAATCTTCAGTTCATCCAAATGAATACATATAATGACACAATTATGATGTGCGGTAGAGCCATCAAAGAGTAATTGCATAGGAATGTTTACGAAATGATGTGAGTTGGAAAACTCATCCATATGTTGAATTAAGATCTTCATAATTGAAGCTGGGAATCTCGGCCGACAATATGTGATTATTTTTCTGGAACCAGATTTTTATATTTTTATCTTGAAAATACAAACAGAACAAACATGTAGTATTTGACAGTATTTGACACACTAGCACAATTTCTTCTACAGCGTGAAAAAGTTTTCATAAAGCGCAATACAGAAGAGACCCATAAATTTTAACCATGTTTCGTTTATTATGTGTATTCACTTTTGATATACATGCTAACCACAGGCGAGTGACTGAGCTACATACATTCTAAATGGTAGGTTTTCCGGGTCATTGGATTAACCACAAAATATGCATCCTGTAAAGTTGTGAGAGTTTAATGAAAAGCTCAGCTTATACTTTTTCATCTCCACTAACGACATTTTTTCAATAGTTCTGCTAGTGAAAATTTGTATGAAAAGACAACACTATATGATCAAACAATCATCTATGTAGTTCTGGCTATTATTAAATCATAACATTCTCATCCCTAAAGTCGTGAATGTTAAAAACATTTAGATAGTTTTCAACAAAAGTTTTGACAGGATAGACACCTTTTTCTGCTTTATTAGGACCTTGTCATTATTCTTCATCTATCAATTATGATATTGGGATCCGACATGGAGGGGGAGCTTAAGTGATAACGTCAAAACATGGCGTCTCAAAACCAACTTTCAATACGAGTTATATGAGAGATTCGAAAGTTTTTTGAGTTTTTCCTATAATAATGTTAGTTTCGAGTGAAAGAGTGAAGCTATATGTAGGTGAATTTACTACAGTGAAAATACAGAGAAGGGGTGATAGGCTGAAAAGATCCAAATTCATAATAAAATGTGGGAAAAATTAAGAGAATTCGAGGCCTTTTTTTTTGTTTGGGTGGAAATAGTATATTACATACCGAGCGGGGAAATAATCTATTACAGCCGAACGGCAAGGTAGCATACCGAGGTGCGCAGCACCGAGGTGTGCTGCAGACGTGAGGCTGGAATGATTTTCCCCGAAGTTTGTATACTATTTTACTCACAATCTATCACATTAATAATCAAGTTCTGATAATAATTATTACTTGTATTAATTAGGCTACATAAAAGTTAGTTGATTTAACCATAGATTCGATCTGACAGTTGGGTCATAATTCACAATTTAATTTTTGACAATATTAACGAAAAATGTCCGACTGCGAATTTGAATCCATACTACTAGAACTTCGAGTAGCTGCAGAACTAGCATCCGAAAGCCTTATTCCTGTGAAAAGCAGAGGAAGGTATGAGAATACGGAGACTGTGCTCCTTGCCTATTTCGGTGAATTGAGTAATCAGAATAAAGCCAGTACATTTTGGTCAAGGTACTCGATGCTACGAATACTATTAAATATAGGCAATCAGTAATTATGCAAATTACGGGCATACTTGAAAAGGCAAAATGTGGGATACAAAGCTAAAAAGTCAAGTGTTCTTTCCAAAGCTAACATCGATAAATTTCTAAACGATGCTCCGATAGAATATCTCCCTCAAAAGGTAACATTTTAATTTCTTTAGTGCATATTAAAAATGTTAAAGTACAAATTTCTTTCAGGTTGCTTTGATTATTGGCATTTCCGGAGCTTGCAGGTGTGATGAACTTCTAAAAGAAAATCCTAGAACGTCGGCATCATCATCGAATTCTGAAACTCATAACTCATAACTCATAGCAACAAGGTTTTGCTTTAATGGTCAATATTCGACTGTAACTATTAATATTTATAATTCCAAATAGTTTTTTTCTCTTTATATTGAATGAATATCGAGTTAATTATGATTTATTTCCATACTAGTAGGTAAAGTGACACAAGCTAGCCGGTAAAGTGACATTTGCTAGCCGGGAGAGTGAGATTTGTTAGCCGGGAAAGTATGAAGTATGTAATAAAGCGCTTCCCGACTGTTTTGAAGGTTAGAGAACCATCGATTACCGATCGATTGTGAGTAAATGCTTCTACGCACTACCTGGCTGTATCGTCAACTTTACTGCTTTTTGTTTATCTATTTTAATTTGATTTCATTCGATTTGTGAACTACCTAGTCTGAAACAACACTATTTGTTCAAGTGATATGAAACTATTAATTCGAGCTTTTTCATGTAGGAGTTCATAATCGGCCTGAAATTTTTTCATTATTCGACATTTAATTATTTCTGAGAGAACTTTGGACAAAACATATTTAAAATTTCACGAAAAACATTTATTTAGTAGTATATCTACATAGATTCAATGAGAAATCATAATGTTTCATATAATCAAATGTGGTTTTCATAATAAAACACTATCAGTCATTATGTAACTCAAGATGTATTAATAATGAATTTACGAAGAAAAACTTTTTCATTCCGTGTGTATTATTATTATAACTAACTTCAATGTAATAACCATCATAAACATAAATTTGTTACTCCATCATTTCACTCAATCTTCCATGAATCTGTTATCTTCTAATATCGGAGAAGACATAATTATGGTACCACATATCACTGTAAAAATATCTTCTAATAATACCAATGAATGTTCAGTTAACATAGATCGAACAATTTCAAATGTTTTGGCTGCAGCATCTGGAATTTTTATTAATAATGGGAACTTATCTGAGTTTCAATCAATTATTTTGTAAAATGCAAAGAGCACACCGTCATTCTCGGAGTTGTGTGATTATTTTTCAGATTGATTTTCCATACCTTCAATAAATCAATCTTTTCCTTTTCTCCAACATGATTTTATCTTAATAAAAAATATTTGTTTGGCTTCGGAAACCGATGAAAGCTAATACTTGCATTTGTAGATGCTTTAGAATTACAATTTTTCACGCCACAACACTCTCTTGACTTGCTGATTCTACGTTTTGCAAAATTAACGCTTTCCATTATTCACCTTTTGCGACCTTATTCGTAAGAAATCAAAAACTTGACATGCAATTGCATATGTTGGAAATAAAAACTTCATCCATATGGCCGCCAGAGTTCGCCAGCTGACATGTCAGATCTCAATATCGAATGCTTATCAGATGAAACCTCATAGCATATACCACAACGCCATCTGGTAGAACTATCTCAGTTGAATAGAAATATACAGGAATCGATAACTTAAACGTTGAACACCACTACGTTTGGATAAAGCAGTGCTTGTGATATGATTTCGATACTTTAACCTATAAACATGTCAAAAAGAAAGAACAGATATGCCGGTTATCGTTGGTCCATCGTATAATGTGCTTAAATGAAAGCAGATTTCTTCCTTCCTGAGGGACATGTCTGAATGCAGCTAGCCATCAGCTCTATACCCGGGAAATTTGATCACCTTGGATTTTTCAAATTATCATTCAATATTCTATTCAAAATTTCCTTTTAATATGAAAAATTTAAATGGTACCTATATTCTGAAACTATGAAATATTACGAATTTTTGTTTGCAATTGAAATACTTATACCTTACAAAAACTTAAATATTTAAAACAGTATTTTCATACCATTCAGCGCCACAACGTTATGATATTGAAAAGCGACGCTGCAAGGGAATTAAATAGTAGATCTTATCTGTATGCAATGCTATCAATATAAAAGACAGAAATATTTATTGATTTCATATTATATTTTGTCAGAAACAGGAGTTCTATATTATTAAGTTCAAGGTTAACCACGTTTCGCAGAAGAAAATAGATTTTTCGAACGTGAAATTAGATTTCCGTTATATTGTTTCTTCATCCAGCGTTGAAATCTTCATTTGAAAATGGATTTTCTGGTAAAGAACGATGAAATATTTTCATCAAATGAATATATATATTAAAAAGTTCGAAATACATACTAGCTTTACAATTTCTATCATATAAGAGTGGACGTACATGAGAGTGATTTCAAGACCGATACAAGTTTATAAAAATTTTCTTAACTTTGAATTCTATTCTATAGACTATAGTTGAATACAGGGTTCTTTAATGTGAGCTATAATTTTTGTACGATTTGAGGAGCAAACACATAATTATTCAAAAGAAAACAAATTTTGAAATAATGCGGTTAGAGTTGGTAAGTATAATATATATATATATATATATATATATATATATATATATATATATATATAATTTTTAATAGACTAACTAAATAAAAAAAGACAATTGGCTCACAGGATCAAAGTAATAAAATAATTAACAGTTTTAACAGGAAAGGAGATTCGACATTGCCAAATTGTGAATTCGTTATCAAGACTAACTTCACTATCCTTTAGTTAGTCTTCATAGAGTTAGAGTTCATAACTCGAAACATGCCCACTATCCTTTCCTATTAAATACAGTAAATATTTTATTATTGTGGAAAAGCCAAGTGATGTTTTATTTTGAAGTTTAAAGTTTATTCTTTATTATGTTTCAAAGAGTCGATGATATATGATATATATATATATATATATATATATATATATATATTTATATATATATACATATGTATATATATACATATATATATATATATATATATATATATATATATATATATATATATATATATATATATATATATATAATGTATATATATATATATATATATATATATATATATATATATATATATATATATACATATATATATATATATACATATATATATATATATATATATATATATATATATATATATATATATATATATATATATATATATATATATATATATATATATATATATATACTTAATATAACAGCGTGTCCACGGATGAGGTGCCCAAGAGAAAAAACTTTTTTGTTTCCAGTTTTGAAAATTCTGTTACATTTAACATTCTATTTATATATGTAAAACCTCATGAATTTTTGTACTTAGTTCGGAAATGTTATAATAATCTCAGCCGGCGACTTTGGCGATATTTCAAGGTAACTGTTAACTTCAGTAAATAACATTCAAATTATCATTCTCTTCCAACATACATTCAGTATAATTATGAACAACGGAAATAATAATACAGAAAACCGAAAAACAAACAGCAAATGAAAAACCAACAGTTCCACATAACCGTCAAGATGTGAAAACATGTCGGTTTGAATGGATGAATTTTGATTTGCTTGAATATTTTCTGTGAGTGACTCTTGCTGAAACCAACTTCTGCTGCTCTATTTCTTACACATAACTTCGGATTTTCCCTTACTGAATGCATAGCTAGGGCAGTAGCTGCATTATCGTTCCCAGAGAACGTCTTTTTCGATTCCTTTTCATCTTCCCATCGAATTTCTTTATTGATTTCTTTAATCCACTGCTCGTAATTGGTACATCCGGGTACTTTCGATTTAATAAATGAATTGCGTACTAGTACGAAACAGCTCCAATGCCATAGCACTTAAGAGGATATATTCTTCGTAGAAGAGTTTTGACAATTTGAAAATTATTTACCGAACCGACAGTTACCTCGGAAAACGCAAGTCACTCAATCGAAGATTCATAGGATTTTACATGAAATTGAATGAAGAGGTTTTGAAGAAATTGAAACTTAATTCCTTTTATGGGTTTTTAAAAAAATCAAAACGTTTAATCAAGAATAACATTTTTCGCTTGAACTCAACCTAATGAAATAAATTCCTGATTTATAACAATTTCTATGCTGTGCTTGTATAATATGGATATCAAATTGTAAAAAATGTAATATATTTACTCAAGTTATTATATTATCATTAATTAATTTCACATGAAGGCAGAGATATACTTGTTTCTTCAATGAAATGAAATAAGTCTGATTTAGAAATATGCGAGAAATCCCTTAATATTAACCTCTTCAAATTAGTTTGTTTAGTGATATGATGAAGTCCTTGTAAGGTTATATTCGGGCAATCTTCAACAACTAAATGGACTAAACTTCGTCGCAAGTGCTCGAGAGTTTTCAAAGCTTCATCTTCTATATGAGTACAATTGCGTAAAATTATTTCTCTGATATGATTGCAACCAATCAAATGAGGAAATCCATGATGACTTATTGACGAGTCGGTAGCGTCCACAGCTTCCACATACTTCCTGATATCTTCGGAAGGTAAGTTATTATAATCGGTTATGAAACTCGTGTCCCCCAACCATTTTATAGCGCCACCGTTTTTCAAAACCCATTCTGCACAGGTTCTATCAGGTCCCAAACGTTTTCTTCTTTCTTCATCTACTTGATTGAACGAAAGAGTTATAAATTGAAAAATGGATCTACTGAATCTGAATTGGTTCAGCGAATTGTGAAATATATTCAGTATCATTAGAGGGACAAAATTCTCAACGAAACTACAAAAATGGAAATGAAATACTGTCAAATTTTTACCATGACACTGTTATAAATGTCGCACAAAATGTCAAAATCGAGAAGGGACCGATAAATGTTTATTGAAGAGAGATGTATGACAGAGGTAATAAAGGAATGCACAACATGCATTGCTTCTTGTTATGCAATTAAAGGTACTACTAATACGACAGAATTGATAATTTCTCTTTGCACTGAAAAAAATAAAATATTTTCTGTTTACTAAATGAATGGTTATGTCGATTTAGTTTCATTGAACAATTAACATGAATGATGACAGCTTCAATTATTATTGACTTCTTCATCAGTTGAAATGTTCAATAACAGGTAATTATTAAATATCTTTCCTGTAGTGGTATTAGGTTCAGGGTGAATATAACTTATTCAATAGTTCTATTTACCACTAAAAATGATAGCACGTATGAGATTACTTCCTCTGATGTCAAGATTCACCACTACAAATAGAAGTAAAAAAGCCGAAAAATTCCGAAGTAACAATCACGCGAAGCTCCAGCTTCCGATGTGTCGCCATTTTTATCATTATTGTTTTCTGTATTACTGTTCGTGAGTTGTGCACCCATTCTCATTGTTTTAATTTTGCACCACTGTTCAGTTGAAGTTCAATGACTACGAATAGATAACTAGAATCGAAAGCTTACTGATTCAATGGAATTTGGATATATGAATACCAGTAATCAACGGTAAGTCATACTCTGTTTCATAGGGAATTTTGAATGGCACTAAAGGCTTCAGTACCTACTTAAAGGCATGTAGGTTTCTCTGACATAACCTAAACCAACTAGATAAGTAAGTATATACCCATATGACTTACATTTTTCCATATTAAATTTATGACTAACTGCATATTATTGAAAAGCGATAATTTCCCTTCCCCTGTCTCAAAAGTATTCCCATAATACCTAATATAGGCACCTGCTAGAATATTATCATTAGGTAGTTTTTATTACCTATTAAGTACTTATCTCCATTAGTTTATGGAGATGACTGTTTTTTTACCAGTTGTTTCATACTTCTTTTGTTGCAGAAAACTATATAGATGAATAGTCTATCGAAAATCAAAGCAACAATTCACAGATCACAAATATTCTAACACTAGGAAGAAATATATTTCTTTGAAAAACGATCGGTTGATTATATAGATCAAGGCTGCCCAACCCCAGGCCCGCGGGCCACGAAGTGGCCCACGGACGTATTTCGAAAGGCCCGCCGCCCGCGTAAGCCAGTTTAAAAATTGCCTTTCAAAAGGACATGCAGTTGGATGATATTATGGACCCAGTAGTACGCTGCATAACTTACATACGTGCGAAAGCTCTCCACATACGCCAATTCAGGGTTTTATTTGAAGAAGATACCTATGAGCGAATATGAAGAGTTACATCTGTACTTTGATAAGCGAATTCGAAGCTGAATTAAATCTGTTCTTAATGAATTAAGCCAATGAAAATATTGACCACTTTCCTACACTCAATGATTTGAAAGAGAAGCTCAATATCGACACTACACTCTATCCGTTGAACTAAGTACGAATCTAAAATAAGATGCTTATAAATGTCGTTTGAGAGCAGATTCCAGGACTTCGAAAGTATAAAAACAAATTTACAAATTTTTGTGAATCCTCTTACGATCAGTTTGATTGAAATATTGATAATATCCAGTTGAAACTCACAAATCTGAAATATTATTGTGCTCTAAAAACCTTTTTCAGAAAAAATATCTTTAAAGTTAGAAACTTCTTAAGAAGAGTTTGTAAATTTTTGGAAACTGGTACCAAAAGAAAATTTTCCTGCAATAACTGACCTGGCCTTTCAATTTTCAAGTAGTTTCGGTTCAACATATGTTTGTTAAAAGATTTTTTCAAATCCGAATTATATGAAAAATAAATACCGCTACCCTAACTGAGCAACACATTTTTTTCTGATTTTTTGTTACTGTCAACATCTGATTTGACGCTCAATAAAGAAAATTATTGAAACCGAAACAATTTCAGAAATTACATTGATTGTGCCAATTTTTCAGTTTGAGTTTAATTTTTGTTAATTGTAAGTATTTCTTCAATTGGCAGAATATACAGTTTATATTATTATTTTAATTAGGATTATTGTTATAAGAAATAACGAGAATACGAACTGTCAGTGGCCCGCCTGTGATTTTTGAATTTTTCATTTTGCCCTTATGTTAAAAAGGTTGGGCAGCCTTGATATAGATAATAATATTGATATTTCTGGTAAATCAACACCTTGTTTGTGATGTAGAATTGTGTAAAAACCTTAGTCTTTTGTATTTTTCAAAAATAGTAGTTCTAAACCTTTGGGACAGGACTTCAGAGTATCGAATGAATCAATTTCCAAACACCCTGTATATTGATTACTAAAGTTCAATAAACAAGCCTGTGAACATTGTCTTACGTTTATTACATAAATACAATTGGTTATGTTTCCCAAAAACAACATATAAGTACGTATGAAATACTCATTTAGTTATGAACCTGCAAAAATCTCTAATATTATATCAGTGCAGATAAATAATAACCATATATTTATGGATAAAAATAGAAAGGTAGTAGTGTACATTGTCATATAAATGCTAGGTAATACTCTTATTTGTTTATGTAGGCACCGATAAATAAGAACAAATCGACAAGTGGGAGTTACTTGTTTGTAGTGGTAAATAATAACCAAACAGAAAAAGTACTCCATGCTTTAAGCTTCAGTATTTATTATTGTTTGAATCATACTATTTTGTAGTGGTAATATTTAATAAATGTAGTGATTGGCACCTATTTGACCAAAACGCTTGGTATACTATAGTTATCTTTCGGTATTCACAACAGATTATTTTTTTCAGTGTGGCCAAGGAGCGCAACTACGAGCTACTCCATTTTCTCCATCGCCGCCCACTAGGGAATGCTTTTCTGAAAATGTGAGGCGAGCTCACTTCCAAACTATTTTGTGGTTGAATGGAATTGGCATTTACTTGGTGAAAGTTCATATTCATAACTTTATAAAGAAACTAAAAAAAAAAAACTAACTTTTCACAGGCTGTGAAAAGTTAGTTTTTTATTTCTTTATAAAGTTATATATATTTGTGGTTATCTGCAAACAGTCCATTAGTCCTTTGCCCGGATCCAACATCATTTGGCTGGCAAATAGGTGAAGCGAACAAAGAGTTTTTTCCCATTGCTATTTCACAGAATACTCCAATTGCACCGGACTGCATTATAACAATGATGAAGTGTTCACGCCGATCTGAACAACCCTGCGAAACTATGAGATGTAGGGCAAATATTATTTCATTTAGCTTAATGCGTCAATGCTTAGATGAAGGGGAAAAGTGCTGTAATCAAAATACCAAAATAGCCCAATCAATAAATGAAAGTAACTCTGAAGAAGAAATTTAGTTTGATTTGTACACTACAAATATGTTATCTTAGGTAACAATATGAAATATATCTTTTTTATTTCAAATTTAGTATCCTTCAATGTTAACAATTAAAACATATTTTCTTGTTTTCTCTTTTGAAGCATTAAAATATAATTTTGTCAATTTTGTTCGATAAAGTTTCTTAAGCAATCACGCTTTCATTTATTTATCATCAAAATTGACCTAAACAACAACTAAAATCATATACCCTATGACAATATCACTTCGAAACAGAATTTTCAGTATTTTGGGCGCCAACTTGGACGCCATCTTGAGTTACTCAAATTCTAAAGTTTAGCAGAGTGGCATCAATTGGATAAAAAATGTACACAACACAAGCTTTCGAAAACAGTTAAAACATTTTATTCATACTCCAAAACAAGGTTGCCCTATTATCAGACATTTGGCACCCAGACTAATAGTGCCGTCTCAGAAAACGACATTAGATGTAGGTATAGAAAAAATATTTTCTATTAAACAATCCTCCAGCTGCCAATTGAAGCCTTGTCAAAAAAAATTTTTCCGTTACATAGATCATTTAGACAAACAAATAATAGATCGGCAGACAAACCAATTTTAAAAAATCCATATTTTTGATATGATACGTGCTATTATCCATAAGAGCTTGAGAAAAAGATATGCTTTTGAAGCCAAATGAAGACATTGATGGAAACATATCGAGAAATGAATTATAATCTCCATATCAAAGAGGACCATCATTTATAGCAACACATTTTCATTATTCTTGAAAAAAAAGAAACAAAACGTATGTTTCACTATTATTAAGAATGAAAAATCTCCACAAAATCACAACAGATAAAAACATAGAAGAATATAGAGAAAAAAATGATTCCTGATAATAAAGGTACTTTTCAAGAAATAAATCCTTCATTTTCCTCATCACTGTTGAACAATGGTCCTCACTAATCATGCTTTTCGTTGGATAACAATAATTGATATTTATGTTGATTCGTTGAAAAAGGAACAATATCAATTTTCGGAATTATTCTGCCTTAAAAGTTCGGAAATGAATACTGGTCGATTAATGAGGTAACCGGAGCAGCCTCTCTAATTGTGGAATATTTTTACATTCATCTCCACCAAATATTTTTGAGGGGTAACTCTAGAATGCGCAAGGGTCTAATTATTACTCTCTTTGCCGCTTATGATCATAGTGGGCACCGTCAAGAGTCTAAATATGGAAATATTTCGTTAAAAAATAATCGAAACGTCGAAATCATTAATGTTCAATGTAATGGGCAAAACGACGAAGCAAATTTTCACAAATTGATATAACGTAGAATATGTTTAACCGTTTAATTATTCGAGTGAGAAGATTTCCACAGAAGATAATTTACGCAAATTTGAAAATTGGAATATATATATATATATATATATATATATATATATATATATATATATTTATAGATATAGATATATATATATATATATATATATATATATATATATATATATATATATATAAATATATATATATATATATATATATATATATATATATATAAATATATATATATATATATATATATATATATATATATATATATATATATATATATTATTTATTCGAATTATTGTTGCCTGTGAACTATTTCTAATCTCTTGATAATAGTTAAATCTTTTTTAATTTGCAGATAAATTTTAGAAATGTTACATATTCAAAAAAATTTAAATGAAGTCGTAAATGATAGAACAGATATCAAACATTTGAGTTCAATATACGTAGATTTAATTCTTTAATTTTTCTAAGAAACAATATAAATCAAAACAAAATGATTCAACAAACAAACTCTAACCACAACAACTCATCTTCTTAGACAAAATCTAAACATCTAGAATTTTAAATTTTTCTAGAAAGAAAGTATAGTTTAGAACATGTGATCTCCAAAATCACAAGTAATGTCTTTTCAAAGACAACAATCAAATATTTTAAACCTATTTTGTACATTACGTGGGTGAAGGTTTCTGTGGTTCCCTTCCCATCTAATATCAACAGACCTGTCTGTTGATATTGGACTAAATAGCACGTAATTAATAACTGAAGACAAGATAAATAGTACCCTATTATTATTATTCTTTGACTCTTCAAAATCAGAATAATTTGAACCTATTTCGAACATTACGTGGGTAAAGGTTTCTGTGGTTTCCCTTACCATCTAATAATAACAAATTTGAATGTTAATATTGGACTGAATAGCACGTAATAAATAACAAAGAACGGCCACAGCCGAAAAAATTTTAGTGAAACATAGTAGTATGTTTCTATTCAAATTTATCAAATCAATAAATGTCAAAGAAATTTCAACTTTTTCAAAAGTTTTGATAAAGCCACGAATGTCGTGGCGAAATGCCAACGTTTTAATAAAATCGAGTTTTATAAGATTCAACAAGCCTGTTATTGCTAATAATTATCAAGAGATTATATATATATATATATATATATATATATATATATATATATATATATATATATATATATATATAAATATATATATCTATATATATATTGAAAACAAGCGTACAAGCTCTTTCGGAAATCTTTATTTTTCCTTCTTCAGGAGCAGCTGTAAAAAGATCCAGTAAAATTTTTTTTAAATGTCAGTACAAAAACAAATTTTTTACATTACTGGAACTTCTCACAGCTGCTCCTGAAGAAAGAAAAATGAAGATTTGCGAAAGCTAGAGCTTCAGAAAAGGAGTTCACTTGTTTTTATTGACTGCATACCCAAATATCGTTATATTCCAAAATACAATCAGTCAGTCGATTATGCTTATACCGATAAATATATATATATATATATATATATATATATATATATATATATATATATATATATATATAATTGTTAAGGTTAGACGACTGTCTAAGTTAAGGAGAGAAAATGCTTAATCAGGTATGCAGTCTTAGGGCTGACTAAAAAGAAAACTCTTGTTTCTGTTCAAGCTTCCGAGTCTTTATGGCTCTTCATCAGGAACTCTACAATAATCATCATAAAGATATAAACAACATTATAAAATGCCTCTAAACAGATAATACTTAAGAAAATGAGGTTGAATTCAATGTGTTGGCACATGAATTTCATGTGTTGGCACACCTTGCTGATCATCGAGTTACTTAAGGTTGGCAATATAATCTGTACACTGTTTTACGTTTTTCCATAGACGACTAACGGCATCCCACGCTGCTTTGTCACTTGTGGGAGTTCTTTCTCGCATTTTCCTTTTAATGAAAAGTTTTTCAAAGGTTCTCTCTCACATTTTCTTTTATAATTTATTATTTTACACCACCTCATGTTCTTATTTTATTTTTTGACACGTTTGATTGTATCCATATCGTTTTGATGTTCGGCGAAAAGTTTGTACTGTTTGCACCTGTTGAATTCAACCTCATTTTCGTAAGTAATATCTGTTTAGAGGCATTTTATAATGTTGTTTATATCTTTATGATGATTATTGTAGAGTTCCTGATGAAGAGCCAATAAAGACTCGAAAGCTTGAACAGAAACAAGAGTTTTCTTTTTAGTCAGCCCTAAGACTGCATACCTGATTAAGCATTTTCTCTCTCTCTCTCTCTCTCTCTCTATATATATATATATATATATATATATATATATATATATATATATATATATATATATATATATATATATATATATATATATATATATATATATATATATATATATATATATATATATATATATATATATATATATATATATATATATATATATATATATATATATTTGAATCAGAGAAAGATTCCGGGGTTCAATCCGATTTCGGAGGTTTTGTTGGCGCTGAGAAGCACCGTTTGTTTCAAGACGTTTCGCCAAAATCTCATTTGGCATTTTCAAGTGCTGCTGTACGTCTGGTGACTCGATGGCATCACCAAATATATTTATATATATATATATATATATATATTTATATTTATATATATATATATAAATATATATATATATATATATATATGAAGATTTTCTGCATGGCCACAAATGACATTATTTCAATATCAATTACCTAACAACACTTCCATGAATAATCACGATATTTTTTCAATTAAATGGTCGACAGATGGAATATTGATATCTCCATTTGTTATAAATTCAAAGGTATGTTTTTAGGCTAAATGCAACTGAATATTCTATTATTATCAAATAAAGCCGACATCTTAATAGTAAGCTTGATGGGATAATCCAATTATCCTCTCATGAATTAGTCGAAAAACTGCACTTAGAAAGGTAAAATATTCGAGAGAATAATTTATCAGATGACGTTGCTTTGTAAACAGACCCTGCCCTGTGTAAACCTGAAACTTTGTGCCTTAACTTCATTCGCCTCGATGTTGACAGCCCTGAATTCACCTATAGTTTTCGTCTACATTTCCTTTTTACTGCAAATACTAGCACTCAACCCTTGAAACATCTTCAAAGCGTGAATATATTAGTCATATTTCTGTTAAATTTATTAGTGTAATGGTAAGTTAAGTAACATCCTCGAAATGAAACACAAAAGAAGTTTTGATAGTTAAAAGGAATGTGGAATGAGGATATAGTAAAAAGCCTTGAACAGTATTGATAAGATTTGAGCAGCATAGTAAAAATAGCAGTCGAAAAATAAGCTTTGGTATGTACAGTGTGTCCAATTTTCGATACTTTTGAATGGTATCTCCGTTATTTTTGAAGAGGGTTGCGGTTTTCGCGACACAGTGCTATTTCTTCGTAAAACTGAAGATGCCGCCAACAGAATTTTGATAGCCCTTTTAGTTTTTAAGATACAGGGCATTTTTGAAAATGTTGCATTTTGGGATCCCCGTCGTATCGCCGTTATCCTTTATCTTATCGAAAAGGTAAGACAACATTCTTATAGATTTTTTTCCGTAGAATGCAGTGGTGTAGATAATTTTTGTTACATATTTACTATTTTCGAGTTATAAAGCAAACTTATGTTTTTTTAAATGAAATACCCTGTCTATTTATAGACGATAAAATTTGTCTTTTCTTAAACTTTTCAAAAATATAGTATAAACTTTTTCTCAGAAACGTGCAAATAAATGACAATTCTCTAAAATTAAATGCATAAATCAATAGAAGGCCATGGATAACAACAATGAACAAGTGAAAGTTACATATTACCAACGAAGAATTGGATACCTTGCCTTGCATATAGGTATCTTTTACTTAAAAAATACCTATAGATCTTTTTTCTATCAGTAAGTTTGTGTCAACAGTTTTGTGGCGTAAAGTAATAATATTACAAACACAAATAAATAACATTATTGAAAAAAAATTTAAGGTGATGTTCTAATTGACGACCATTTTTTCTGATGCAAAATTGGCACATCTTTGTAATTCTTTGAATAGCGTTTAAAAGAACCTTTGTTCTAATTCGCAGATTTCGAAAGGCTAAATGAATTGCCTCTCGAAGTTCTGCAATGCTGTCTTTTTTTGGCACGCCAATTTCCTTCTCAATTTTTCTATAAGGCCAAAGGTGTTGCTTCTAAATATCCCAAAGTATCTATCTCTTTTATTTCCCTGTTCTCCTTGTTGTATATTTTAGCACGCGGGCGAACAAATGATTCGTGCTCAACAAAATTTGCTCTTGATCGAGCAAATATCTCAAAAACCGGTTGCCTTGTTTCTGGATATCTAACAAGAAAAGAATTAAAATGATAATAGCCATTATAGCTTACTTACCTTAGAAAATATAATTCCGAAGCTTTTTCAGAATTTTCATTACTCTGTATAAAACATACCAGCATATCATATTTTCCATAATTTCCATACTCTGCATTATTCGAAGATATTGATTTATTGACATTTATTTTTGTTTCTTGTCGTGAACAATATCCATGGCCTACTATTGATTTATGCATTCAATTTTAGAAAATTGTCATTTATTTGCGCGATTCTGAGAAGAAGTTTATACTATCATATATTTTTGAAAAGGTAAAAGACAAATTTTGTAGTCTATAAATAGACAGTGTATATCATTTAAAAAAACATAAGTTTGCTTTATAACTCGAAAATAGTAAATATGTAACAAAAATTATCTACATCACTGCATTCTACGTAAAAAAATCTATAAGAATGTTATATTACCTTTTCGATAAGATGAAGGATAACGGCGATACGACGGGGATCCCAAAATGCAACATTTTCAAAAATGCCCTGTATCTTAAAAACTAAGAGGCTATTAAAATTCTGTTGACGGTATCTTCATTTTTACGAAAAAGTTGCACAGTGTCGCGAAAGACTGAAATAATGAACGTATGTTCCAAAAAATGTGAATGAGTTCTATATCTTTGCTCAATTGTGAATCTCTAAATTCCATACCAAATAAAAAAAAGTGTTCCAACTAAATAATTCATTTATTAATCAGGATATACATAATCAAACCACATGAAGAATCTGCAGAAAGTATAGAATGTGAAAAGAATACCGATCACACATTCAAACAATCCAGAATGTAGCAAAAATATATATATTCATATCTCACACTAAAAAATTTAATTTACAGTAATTTTTAATAAGAATAAATATACTAAAGTATATATTAAACCTTCCAACCGTGAAGATTACAATCTGTAAGAATTATTTAAGACTCGATTTTTCTGGATGAACAAACATTGCCAATGAATCTCATAAAAAATACCACACAGGATATTTAAGTAGGTAACTTCTAAATTCCGTGATCTCACGGATGGCATTAATCTCCTCCGTGGTCAGAGTTGGACCAAATCTCCCAAACCGGAGAGTTCGAACAATGTACCTACCACAAATGTGTGATTGTCTTCCGAAGCAAGGGATTCTGCTTGTTATTGCTGTTTTCATATCCAGGTTTTACATCGCATACTTGGCTATACCGTTCTGATGAGGACCAAAGAGTCCGAAACACGTGTCAACGGCTGCTTCGACATATACGGGCTAGACCGATAATTTTGCTTATTTTATATATATATATATATATATATATATATATATATATATATATATATATATATATATATATATATATATATATATATATATATATATATATATATATATATATATATATATATATATATATATATATATATGTATATATATATATATACAGGTTGTCGTAATGGCCATGGGCCACTATTGCTATCTCGGTAACCATAATAACTACAAGGTTGGTATAAAATGTGCAGTTTTTGAAAGAAATTGACAATCCGGTTTGAGATTTAAAAAAAATTATATCTCAAGCTAAGGGGGCTTTCCGAAGAATTGCTCAAAACTATTTGATCGAATATCTCAAAAAGTATAATTTTCACGGAAAATTAGTAAGGAAAAAATTTTTGCATTTTAGACGTTCTTCAAGCTGGTATTTTTCAAGAAAATTTGGTTCGTCTTAAATACGGACCTGCATTTTTTATTCCAAATTTCGAACGAACTTTTTTTTCTGATTTCTACGATGTATCACATGTCCATATTCGTCTGTATTTAAATGTTAAATACTAGTATTTAGGTTTTTCGCACTTTTTTCATTTTATCATAGGTTTAACCATAGAGCAAAGGGAAACAATTGCTTGTAAAAGCCTATTCGTAATACATGTGTCGTGTCAAAGTAGGTTTTCCAATGGTGAAAAATCAAATTTATTTTTTTGTTATGCAAATACATTTCGAAGCGCTGAAAGAGCCCTTCAAATGAATCAAAATTCGTACCCCGAAAGGCGCTTACCGAATCGAATAATTTTTACAAGGCTATAGCGAAATTTGCTACTATACGGATCATTTAATAAACCTTCAGAACGGGGAACAACTGTAACGGCAGATAATTCGGAAGATGAAACAAATGCATTAGGTATGTATCAACCATTTTGAATTCTGCCGAAGGTAATTTTAAAAAATAAGGAAGTTTTAAGGATTATTACATAACTTGAATTTGATTAAATAGTAAAAAAGTATGAGTGAATTTAATAGATAGTTTCTTTCATTACACGCTGGAACAGTCTGTTTATGTTATCAAAATAGGCAATTGTTTTATTGGTAGTCTAAGCCACCTCATGTTCTCATTTTTTTAAAACTCAATACAACTTAAATTTTGTCTTTTTATCATTAAAACCCAAACAAATATGAACATGTAATACATCGTTAAAATCAGAAAAAAAAGTTTTTTTAAGAAATGAAATTAAAAATACAGGTCCGTATTTGAAAAAAGTAAATTGATTGTAATATCTCGAAAATTAGACGAACAGAATTTCCTTAAAAAATACCAAATTGAAGAACGTCTAAAATGCATAAATTTTTTCCTTCACTAATTTTTTGTAAAAGTTATACTTTTTGAGATATTCGATCTAATAGTTTTGAGCAATTTTTCGAAAAACCCCCGTAGCTCGAGATATAATTGTTTTTCTGCAAATATGAAACTAGATTTTCAATGTCCTCCAAAAACTGCCCGTATTGCCTAATTTGACCAACCTTGTAGTTCTTATAATTACCAAGATAGAGTGGCCAATGGCAATTAGGACACCCTGTATATATATATATATATATATCTGACGTGAAAATTTTTTCGAAAATCGTGGTTTTGGAAAAAAAAACTCGCACACCCGACTGCTTTCCTTCGATACACTGCAATAGTATCTTATGGGATAAAATACGACTAAAAATGTAATAAAACTATAAAGTAAAAGTTATGGAAATATTGATTAATTCAATAATTTAAAGGATGAATATTGATCGTATTTAAGAGGAAGTAATAGAGTTTCTATTCCTCAATAATATCAGTCTGAAATGTTTGCGTCAGAGCATCAGAAATACCCCTAAGCAGAAAACACAAATATCTATTTACAGTTTATTGAATGAGCGTAAATTGAAGAGAATTTTTCGTAATAAGTTAAAAGCTAATCCAAATGGCAAAATGATATTATGCTAAAATTTTAATGCAACTCATCTGCGACAAAATGGGGCACTCCGAAACCTAATATCGAATTATCATACTGAATAGCATTATCTTTGTAGATATGAAATGCGTGAATTTGTTTGGGTTTACATTGCTGGAAATTAAAGTGTGAATAATATTTTTATTTTCTTTCAACTAATCGGCTGAGATAGTCAAATTTATCATGAAATATGTGACGAATTTAAGGTGAACTTTTCATGAATTCTGATTATCAGAACGTATTTAGGTCAGTTTCAATTTACATTTCATTACAGAGATTAGAATTTTTTTTTATCATTTGGTTGCTTGAGGATATCGAATAACAACCGCAATTTCTCCAGTTTGTTGATTCAGTTTTTTACTTCCAACAGTTTTACAACAGTAGTAGCACTATATATTATTTATATATATATATATATATATATATATATATATATATATATAATATATATATATATATATATATATATATATATATATATATATATATATATATATATATATATATATATATATATATATATATATATATATATATATATATATATATATATATATATATATATATATATATATATATATGTTTATATGCTTAGATGAAGTGTTAGTGGGTATTAGGGTTTATAATATTGATGTTCAACTTGAAATTATTCAAAATTTACTTCAATTCTTGTTAAAGTTTCGGCTAGTTTCCAAGCCTTTTTCAAAACATTAATTCAATCACGAACAAAAACATTTCTCTTCAAGACATACAATACGAAACAACAAATAAATAAATAAACTGACATTAGAACAACCTCTATGCAGCAAGTGTAATGTTCGGCTGACAGTCGAACATATCCTACAGGACTGCCACCAATTTGATGCAGCTCGACAAGAATTCCAATTGAAAAACATAATCACAGAAAACCTCTCATCAAATTCGAATCTTTATAATGTTTTATCTTTCCTAAAATCCACAAAACTGTTTAATCTTATATAGTTATGCTAAATACTGTACCTGTGCCAATAGCCTAGTAGCTGAGGCACGTTAATCTTTAAATAAATAAAATAAATGACATTAGAAACAGACATATACTAGTCCCTAATGTCAGTTTATCACTAACACTTCATCTAAGCATATTTCAGTAAAAATGTTCAAGAAACTTATTGACTATAGATAAGTCTCATCAATGTATTGAGAAAACAGTAAATACCTTCATTTTACTTTGTTCTTATTACTGAGAACAACCCAGAACCCTTATATGTTTAACCAATCTCCCTGCTAGCTCGGGCATAAATAAATCTATCAAAAGGTTGGTTACAATATATAATATATATATATATATATATATATATATATTTATATATATATATATATATATATATATATATATATATATATATATATATATATATATATATATATATATATATATATATATATATATATATATATATGTACATATATACACTCATATAGGTATAGATTAAGTTGAGGATAAACTTACGACAGTATGAATTTTTTTTCCTTAAATACAGTCATTTTTATGTGGAGATTTCTTTTTTTTTCGTGGATTCTTAGATGTTGCGCATCTCAGAAGAATACAGATTGACTCAGGGAGAATGTAAAAATTACAAATATCAGCGGAAAATACAACCTTAATAACAGAGCTCTATTGTTCACGCGTTACGTCAATTCATAAGTTTCCTTATATCTAAAGAAACTTTGTTAGGGCGTATATTAAATATTCAAATTATATAAATTCTAGAAGAAAATGTCTTGCTCTATTTAATAATGGTCAATACGCTAGAAATGTGGGCTAAATGGACCCATATTCCTACGTATGTCAATCATATTTTAATAATTCTCGGCGAAACATGGATATGAGATCCGATAGATAGGAAACGGAGAGTTATATATTAAAGCAACACGACAACAAAAACATATGATGTCCTCTTTCGGAATTGAGTGCGGTGATAAAATCTGTATAAGTATTTTCCTTTATAATTTATACGCGAAGCAAAACGGGGAAAGACCTTTGACCTATCAGCGAGAAGCATTCATAAAGATCCATGAAATTATGCTTATTTGCTGAAGATTGCATCTGGTGAAACTACATTATTTAAGGAAACGAAACACCACAATTGAAAAGTATTGCTGATATTTTTAATGAAGCATAAATTATGCACTGTCAAGTATTCAAAAGAAAATTTTAGCATAATCCGTGGAATAATCTCATTAAAAATATGTATAACGTTTTCAGAAATTATTTGTATAATTTATCCATACATAAAGTAAGTCTTTCTAATAACAAAAAGAATGTTTCTTTCAAACTTGAATTTTAGAAATAATATGTTTCAGCAACAATTGAAATTTTTTCAGCATTATGGGGGTGAAGGGTGATTGAGAAATACCTCCATTATGCAAAAGTCGTATATATATATATATATATATATATATATATCATAGAATGAGAATATCTCCAAAAAAAGTATACACCCTATTTGGAACCATAAAACTTATATAAATATTTCAATTTGTGCTGATTCGATATTCATCCGAAATTGAATGAATATGGGATTCATGGATTTGATTTGAAAAAGTTGAATACATTGCAATTGATGTTATTCTTTCAATATAAAATAGATAGAAAATATAGAAAAATTTGAATGCTGCAGTTTCAAATGAATTAATGGATAAAGAGTTGAAAAAAATGGTTATTAATTTTCGATATAGGTTGGACATTTCTCTGAATCGAAGCCAAAGCCTAAATGGGGGCCGGATTACATCGCCACACGACAGTACAGCAGCAAGGTCGGTGTTGCCACGTTGTAATATGAATATAAATGCCGTACTGAATAAGATGCATATGAATTTTACAAAGATGTTTGATTTGACATAAGTTAGGTTATATTATTGATTCTCATAATTTTAATAATAGAAGGAAACGTCCGAGCAACGATTTCTATATGAAAATTGCTGTACTGAATAAGATACAACTGTGAAAAATATTAGTATGGAAATAAAACTCTAATTCATGGAAAATCATAGCCAATTACTAATACAGATAAATGTAACAATTGGCCTAAAAACTTTCAAGTCCTCCTGATAAGAAAGACGATGTATTGTTGTCCTCATAATAAACAGAATGAATAAAAGCAAGTAGTGTGAAGCACCGAACCAGAATATGTGTTCAAAAAATGGGGTATTACAATCTTTTCATATAATAAGTAATTGAAATATGAGAGAAATCATAAATTCAATTTTTCAAGATCAGTCAAAAAAGAGTGCATATGGAATATTTATGATGATATTCTGAAAATTGTAAATTTTGCGTGAATTGCAAAAACTATTTCAGATATGACAAAAGTATAATTTAGTCCTTCATACTGGCTTTTTTATCAGTTAATGTGAAAATAATAAAATATAGAAATCTTACTAACAGATTTGAAGATAACATATTGATGCCTTATTTGTTAGTATAGCGCTTGGTTCTTGTTGCACTTATAACTTTTAAAGTGAAACTCTGGATATATTATAACGCCATTACAATATATCGTGTTATGAGAATTAAATAAAAGAATAATTGCCTGAAGAACTTGTTCTTCGAAAACTAGTTGGCTATTCCGAAAATTTTCAGTCACCTACGTAAGCTGAAATAATATTTATATTTTACATAACCAAATATCAATTATAGCCACGATATTTATGCGGATATAAAAATTAATATCAGAATTCAATTTTTGAACAGAAAAATCAAATAATTTCTTCCATAATTGAATATTTAAAATTTGTGTAGTTTAATTTAAGTTTTTCAAATAAACTATGTGAATAATTAATTCGTTATGGAACTAATGACCAAAAATCTTCAGAAGTTGACTTCTATTATTATCTGATGATAGTTTTAAAGAACGGAACCCAACTGTTCGTTGTCCGACGTTTTTGAAATTGCCGTCGTTTTTTGACGTTTGCGGTAAAAATTCATTTTATATTTCCCATATAGGTATAATTCGTATGAGATAAAATATTCTCCGAAGCATCAAAAAAAATAAATAAATGATTGCAACCACATTCATGTCGTTAAGTTAATTCAAAAAAATATATTTATTTATTTATTCTTACACAATTTATAAAACCATTATTATTACCAACAAAAATTAAGGCAATTAATTATAAGTAAACACAAGAAACAATCCATGAAAGAATTATATAATACTAAAATATAAGGTCAGGAACAATAAAGTAATGAAAACGTTTAAGTTCATGCACCTAAGTAACTGAACACTTGTGTTGTGCAATTCCAAAAACACATTACAGTGATGTGGACATTTGTCAGACATGTTTGAGCAAAAATAGTCAGCAATTTATCATCTATATTTTATTCTAAATTTTTTTTAAAATCTGTGTACTCAAACATTAATCAATACTTAGTATACAAAAATATTTGACAGGAAAATAATAAAATGGTAAACTTGAATCAATATCATGTGCTTCTCCACTGAGAGTAGAAAACATTCACAATTTTACTCACAGAAACCCAGAAGTGAATATAATTCTGGGTGACATAACATAAAACAACTGTCAACTCATAATGCTGAATTTTTAATCAAGGAAAGAGAGCATTAAGTACCCAAAAATAATTGTAGGCAATTAAAACAGAATATGATTGCGGTTTGTTGTTTGTACTAAATCATGACAGTTTCATGGAAGTTGGGGTTAGGTAAATTATGGTAACTAAAACATTTCAAATATTAAATCTAAGTTTATACATCATCAAATCGGCACGGAAATATACCTAATGAATTTATAGAAGTATTGATTATTGGCAGAATGCACTAATGCTCTCGTACAACGCAAGGCATTTTTCTCAGTTTCTTGCATACCATTTTGTTATTTTCATTTCTATTCGAAATGAAATTTCGGTTTGCAACAAACAAAAATTTCAACAAATCAAATCAATCGAATAAGTTAGACTAAATTTCTGCATTTTCCGAGCTGAACTTTGAAAGAAATACAAAATAGAGTACGAGTTTAAAAAAATTGAAAAGAAGCAGAAAACGATATAATAGAAAGTATTCTAGATTTAGCGAATTACACGTAAAAGGTCATACTGCAATTAACTTACACGAATTGCAATATTTCAAACAAGAAACCAATAACAAAAAAATTAAATTGAAAATGATACTTTCCTTAGTTCACAGTTTTTCGTGTTTGAAAACTAAGATTTCAATGATAGACCTGAAGAAAAAGTTAATTTCATATATGAACACAAGTACCTTTTAGTGCCGTAAAAACTCAATAAAATATAAATTTTGTATTTGAAAAAATGATTTCATTTATATTTAATACATTTCAAGAAGCGGTAATAGAAGTGGATTTCCGAAATTGGTACAATAAAATGCTCTTAGAAAAATCGTTATTGTTTTAATACACTAAATATAGGAGAATATATCAAGTCTTTGTAATCGTTTTTTAGTTGCAATGAAAGATATTACTTTTGAAGCATTATGATTGAGTTTAAAAATTTCTAATGATTCTAAGTTAAGTTTGGTTCCTTTCGGTAATTTTGTACATAATTTGAGAAGTTATCTATCTTGGAAATGGGTGGTGGTTTTAAAACGGCAATGATCTTTAAAACGTTGTAACTCCGTTTTATTTTTCAAAAAAGATTGTTGGTGTTCTACATTCTACATTTAGGTATGACATTAGCAATTTTTGTTGCTTATGTCATACATTAATGTAATATTAAAATTGCTTTCAAACCTAAGACAAAACTCTCACGATTTTTACTCAATGCCAAATATATCAATTGAAAATTTGAAAGTTCAGGAATTTACAGGTTGATTTTTCCTGTATGTAAAGGAGTGTATAAAGGTCAGACTGGACGATCGTTCAAGACAAGATTTAAAGAACAAAAATAATCTTTTTTGAAAAATAAAACGGATTCAACGTTTGCAAATCATTGCCGTGTAAACCACCACCCATTTCCACAAATAGATAACTTTCAAATTATGAACAAATTACCGAAAGGAACCAAACTTACTTATTTAGAATCATTAGAAATTTTTAAACTCAATCATAATGCCAAAGATATCTTGTTGAACGATCAGATTGACTTAATGTATTCTCCTATATTTAGTGTCTTCAAACAATAACGATTTTTCTAAGAACATTTTATTGTACCAATTTGGGAAATCCTCTCAATTAGCTCTTGTCTATTTAGGTACCTGCAATAATTCTTTCTCACCCATAAGCGCAAATCTATAAATATTTATTCAGTTCATAACTCAATCTGCCCGATGATGGTCTAGTGACCGAAATGGCAATAGCAGTGTTATATTTTTCAAAGTATTTTTGTATATGATAATAAACGTAGTAAATTCAAATTTAATTTTTGTTCATAATGCGAATGACTTTAAAATCAGAAAAAGCGATGTTACTCACATTTCGAGCCCATCTTGGTCTTGGTAGTTCTATATGCCCTACAATATTTTAGTGGTTCAAGCGTTTTGTAAGTTAATGACTCAAATTCAAGCCCATTGCCGTTTGGTACCGGCGTGAAACTGTAGGTCCAAAGGAAGATAAAACAATTCAATTCAGATTAAACAACTTATCAAGTATGGATAATATTTTTGTTGATACAAATAATAAGCTCATTCATAACTTTATAAATAAATACAAAAAAACTAACTTTTCACAGGATGAAATAAAAATCTATTGAGTAAACGCGTTTCGTCATAACATTGACTTCATCTCGTACTAAACTATGGTATTTCAAAACAATCTATTTATACGAAAATTGAGAAAGGTTTGATTATGGGAAATCCCTTAAGCCCTTTGTTATCAGAACTCTTTATGGATAATTTAGAGAAAACTATTATGAACCACTTCAGCAGTAAATACTTTCTTTATTGGTATAGATACGATGATGACGTCATTGTTTGCTACACTGGTACAGATAGACAATTGAATGATTTCATTACTTATATTAATACCATACACCCTCGTATTAAATTTTCTCTAGAAATTGAAATGAATAATTCTATTAATTACTTAGATTTAACTATTACCAGAAAAAGCAACAAACACGAATTTTCAAGTTTTCATAAACCATCTCATACAGATATTACAATTCATAACACTACACCCTTTTTCACATAAATTAGCGGCTTATCATAGTATGATTCATAGACTTTTCAAAATTCCGTTGTCCGAAGCTAATTTTCCGAAGGAATTGCATATAATTAAACAAATGGCAGTAAATAATGGTTATTCACCTAATATGATCGACAGTCTCATTCAGAGAAAAAATTCAAAATGGCAATTTCAGAAATTTACCCACTTATATCCGAAAAAAGTAGAGTATTCAACAGTTTAAAATACTTGGGCAAAACTTCCGAAAACCTGAAATTGTTTTTTCAAAAACAAAATTTCATATAAAACCAATAATAGCATTGGAAAATTGATTAAAAACAATAAATCAAAAATTCATAGAGATGAAAGTACTAGTGTTTATAAAGTCGACTGTAACGATTGTGAAAAATTCTATAGAGGCCGTACAATTAGAAATTTCAAAACTCGAATACACGAACACCAACGTAGCTATATTAAGTAGAAAACTGATTCTAATTATGCGTGTCATCTTATTCAAGACAATCATACCTTTAATCACAATTATAATATATTACAATTTGAAAATAGTCTCCATAAAACCCACTGTTAAGAATTCCTTTACATCAATTAATATAAAAATTCCGGAAACTTAGTTAACGACCAGATTGAAGTAAACCCTTCTCCTCTCCACTCCTGTTCAATGTACCTACTAATAGCGCAGAATGAATTGCTTATTGTTATTTAGTTTCTCTAGGAACCCCTCTGTTATATTTAATTTTCGTATAAATAGATTGTTTTGTAATACCATAGTTTTGTACGAGATGAAGTCAATGTTATGACGAAACGCGTTAACTCAATAGATTTTTATTTCAACGTGTGAAAAGTTAGTTTTTTGATTTCTTTATAAAGTTATGAATATGAACTTTCACCAAGTAAATGCCAATTCTATTCAATAACCTCATTCATTGAAAATTTGAAAAAGTTTTTCAAATTCTAAATTGTGCTTATGTTTTTCCGAAAATTATGTTTTCAGTTTAAAATGAAAATATATTTTCCTTAAATTGTTGTTTTCAAACATGAACAATCTAAAGTGAATTACAACAATATTTGGAAGTAATGCATATATTTTATGAATTTGTGTGATTTGTCATTTTTGAGAGCACAAATGTATGTGAGAAATAATACTATCTCATTTTCTGCTATGTATAATTAATGAAATATTTCATTCAAAAATTCGCTTCATTGCTCCTATCTATTTTCCTTCTCATAGTAGGTATGTCATTTGTTGATACTTTGACGTTTGTGAATATTTTCGTCATCATATTTAGTGAATGAAAAAAAGATTTTTTTTCCAAAAATTTTCATTTGATCCTGATGATTTTCTTGGTAATATCACTTATTTCAAATACTAGTTCAAATCAATATTTAATATAAGATAAATTCAATATGGTAAAACATGAGGAGACATAAATGAATAGAATAATAATGTGGATAAATCTTCAACACAATCATAGGAATTGAATATTTTCGATTAACCAATGAAAAAAATGAACAAAGGGGCGCAACATCAACAAAAATTAATAACCATTTCAGACATCATACAATTCTTGTTTGGTAATTGAAATATCGCTAGTTCAACTACTTTGATTTTCTAAACGACCCGGTGAATAAAAAATTAGGTATAATTTTAATAATTCACTCTTTTTATTTAATTTTAGGGCTTGAAAAAAAAACTTGATATAGGTAAGCACGAACTAACGATGAAATTGACTTTATTTTTGCTTTTTTTTTTGATAATCTATAAATACCTACTCAGTGAATAATATACAGGGTATTACCTTTAAAAAAACTAATGACAAAGCCATAGCTCTTGAATGAGACACCCTGTATACAAAATTTTTATTGCGAAAAATGCCCAAATAAAAATACTAATCGACCTGTCCGAGGATTTTAACATGAAATAGAAACCTAGTTTTTTAATGAATTTGTTCCTTTCATCATGAAAGCACTGTATATTAAAGCAACACGACAACAAAAACATATGATGTCCTCTTTCGGAATTGAGTGCGGTGATAGAATCTGTATAAGTATTTTCCTTTATAATTTATACGCGAAGCAAAACGGGGAAAGACCTTTGACCTATCAGCGAGAAGCATTCATAAAGATCCATGAAATTATGCTTATTTGCTGAAGATTGCATCTGGTGAAACTACATTATTTAAGGAAACGAAACACCACCATTGAAAAGTATTGCTGATATTTTTAATGAAGCATAAATTATTCACTGTCAAGTATTCAAAAGAAAATTTTAGCATAATCCGTGGAATAATCTCATTAAAAATATGTATAACGTTTTCAGAAATTTATTATTTGTATAATTTATCCATACATAAAGTGAGTCTTTCTAATAACAGAAAGAATGTTTCTTTCAAACTTGAATTTCAGAAATAATATGTTATAGCAACAATTGAAATTTTTTCAGCATTATGGGGGTGAAGGGTGATTGAGAAATACCTCCATTATGCAAAAGTCGTATATATATATATATATATATATATATATATATATATATATATATATCATAGAATGAGAATATCTCCAAGAAAAGTATACACCCTATTTGGAACCATAAAACTTATATAAATATTTCAATTTGTGCTGATTCGATATTCATCCGAAATTGAATGAATATTTCATGGATTTGATTTGAAAAAGTTGAATAAATTGCAATTGATGTTATTCTTTCAATATAAAATAGATTAATAAAATAATATAGAAAAATTTTAATGCTGCAGTTTCAAATGAATTAATGGATGAAGAGTTGAAAAAAATGGTTATTAATTTTCGATATGGGTTGGACATTTCTCCGAATCGAAGCCAAAGCCAAAATGGGGGCCGGATTACATCGCCACACGACAGTACAGCAGCAAGGTCGGTGTTGCCACGTTGTAATATGAATATAAATGCCGTACTGAATAAGATGCATATGAATTTTACAAAGATGTTTGATTTGACATAAGTTAGGTTATATTATTGATTCTCATAATTTTAATAATAGAAGGAAACGTCCGAGCAACGATTTCTATATGAAAATTGCTGTACTGAATAATTACAACTGTGAAAAATATTAGTATGGAAATAAAACTCTAATTCATGGAAAATCATAGCCAATTACTAATACAGATAAATGTAACAATTGGCCTAAAAACTTTCAAGTCCTCCTGATAAGAAAGACGATGTATTGTTGTCCTCATAATGAACAGAATGAATAAAAGCAAGTAGTGTGAAGCACCGAACCAGAATATGTGTTCAAAAAATGGGGTATTACAATCTTTTCATGTAATAAGTAATTGAAATATGAGAGAAATCATAAATTCAATTTTTCAAGATCAGTCAAAAAAGAGTGCATATGGAATATTTATGATGATATTCTGAAAATTGTAAATTTTGCGTGAATTGCAAAAACTATTTCAGATATGACAAAAGTATAATTTAGTCCTTCATACTGGCTTTTTTATCAGTTAATGTGAAAATAATAAAATATAGAAATCTTACTAACAGATTTGAAGATAACATATTGATGCCTTATTTGTTAGTATAGCGCTTGGTTCTTGTTGCACTTATAACTTTTAAAGTGAAACTCTGGATATATTATTACGCCATTACAATATATCGTGTTATAAGAATTAAACAAAAGAATAATTGTCTGAAGAACTTGTTCTTCGAAAACTAGTTGGCTATTCCGAAAATTTTCAGTCACCTACGTAAGCTGGAATAATATAATTTTACATAATCAAATATCAATTATGGACACGATATTTATGCGGATATAAACATTAATATCAGAATTCAATTTTTGAACAGAAAAATCAAATAACTTCTTCCATAATTGAATATTTATAATTTGTGTAGTTTAATTTAAGTTTTTCAAATGAACTATGTGAATAATTAATTCGTTATGGAACTAATGACCAAAAATCTTCAGAAGTTGACTTCTATTATTATCTGATGATAGCTTTAAAGAACGGAACCCAACTGTACGCTGCCCGACGTTTTTGAAATTGCCGTCATTTTTTGACGTTTGCGGCAAAAATTCATTTTATATTTCCAATATATAATTCGTATGAGTTAAAATGTTCTCCGAAGCATCAAAAAAATTAATAAATGATTGCAACCACATTTATGTCGTTAAGTTAATTCAAGAAAAATATATTTATTTATTTATTCTTACACAAGTTATAAAATTATTATCATTACCAACGCAAATTCAGGCAAATAATTATAGGTAAACTCAAGAAACAATCCATGAGAGAATAATATGATACTAAAATATAAGGTCAGGAACAATAAATTAATGAAAACGTTTAAGTTCATGCACCTAAGTGACTGAACACTTGTGTTGTGCAATTCCAAAAACACATTACAGAGATGTGGACACTTTACAGACATGTTTGAGCAAAAATAGTCAGCAATTTATCATCTATATTTTATTCTAAAATTTTTATAAAATATTTGACAGAAAAATAATAAAATGGTAAACCTGAATCAATATCATGTGGTTCACCGCTGGGAGTAGAAAGCATTCACAATTTTACTCACAGAAACCCAGAAGTGAATAAAATTCTAGGTGACATAACATAAAACAACTGTCAACTCATAATGCTGAATTTTTAATCAAGGAAAGAGAGCATTAAGTACCCAAAAATAATTGTAGGCAATTAAAACAGAATATGATTGCGGTTTGTTGTTTGTACTAAATCATGACAGTTTCATGGAAGTTGGGGTTAGGTAAATTATGGTAACTAAAACATTTCAAATATTAAATCTAAGTTTATACATCATCAAATCGGCACGGAAATATACCTAATGAATTTATAGAAGTAATTGATTATTGGCAGAATGCACTAATGCTCTCGGTACACGCAAGGCATTTCTCAGTTTCTTGCATACCATTTTGTTATTTCATTTCTATTCGAAAATGAAATTTCGGTTTGCAACAAACCAAAAATTTTCAACAAATCAATCGAATAAGTTAGACTAAATTTCTGCATTTTCCGAGCTGAACTTTGAAAGAAATACAAAATAGAGTACGAGTTTAAAAAAATTGAAAAGAAGCAGAAAACGATATAATAGAAAGTATTCTAGATTTAGCGAATTACACGTAAAAGGTCATACTGCAATTAACTTACACGAATTGCAATATTTCAAACAAGAAACCAATAACAAAAAAATTTAATTGAAAATGATACTTTCCTTAGTTCGCAGTTTTTCGTGTTTGAAAACTAAGATTTCACTGATAGACCTGAAGAAAAAGTTAATTTCATAATAATAATAATAATTTATTGATCCTTTAGGACACTTAACAATGTGTATAGGATAAGTCAATATTACAAGTTAATTCTATTCTAACATTTACATCAACAATTACCATCCCACTGAGTGATCAATGAATCAGAGAGAAATTCTTTAACCGAATAGAAGCACTTATGTAGTAATAGCTCCTTAATAACTCTTTTAAATTTTAGTTTGTTCAAAGATTTCAAATGGGAGGGCAAATGATTGAACAATCTGACACCCTGATATAGTGGAGAACGTTCAAAACTGTGAGTCCGATGTTTAGGAACCAGGAGTACCTGTGAATTTCGTGTTCCATGATCGTGCGAGCTAGCAAGCTTTTTCCAGTTATTTTCATTATCTTTCGCATATAAGAGACATTTAAAAATGTATATACATGGAAGTGACAGTAATTTATTGGCGACAAATATAGGCCGATATGATGCTCGATGGTTCAAACCAAAAATGAGACGTATTACTCTTTTCTGTGCCACAAAAACTCTAGTGAAAGAACCACAGTCACCCCAGAGCAAAATATTGTATGAGATATGACAGTAGATAAGGCTGTAATAAACATCAACAAGAGAACTAGGTGGTAAAGAAGTTTTCAGTCTACTTATAGCGAAATAAGCTTTATTAATTTTTTTGCTTAAGACATCAACGTGGGTTGACCAACTAAGACTTCGATCCATGTGGATCCCAAGGAATTTTGTGCAATCAGCTGGAATAATAGTAGTGCCCAGACAATCAATTTTCAACAGACTTCTTTCACAGTGTCTTAAACCAAAATACAGACAGGCTGTTTTTCCTACATTAAATATCAAATTGTTACGGCGACACCATGATATGAACTCAGCCATAATATTTTTACAGGCTATCTGGAGCTCATCACAACTTCGGGCCGCGATGACGACAGATGTGTCATCAGCAAATAATATAAGTAATAAGCAGGATAAATGAGAGGGTAAGTCATTTATAAACAGCAGGAATAGTAGAGGTCCCATCACAGAGCCCTGAGGAACACCCATATCTATATTATACTCTCCGGAATAAGTTTTATCGTTTCATATATGAACACAAGTACCTTTTAGTGCCGTAAAAACTCAATAAAATATAAATTTTGTATTTGAAAAAATGATTTCATTTATATTTAAAACGACTGTGAAATTAATTATCAACTTGGGAACAAAATTTTTCAATGAAATATAATGCGAATTAAATAGACAATAGGAACACATTTCAAGAAGCGGTAATAGAAGTGGATTTCCGAAATTGGTACAATAAAATGCTCTTAGAAAAATCGTTATTGTTTTAATACACTAAATATAGGAGAATATATCAAGTCAATCTGGTTGTACAGAAAGATATCTTTTGCATTATGATTGAGTTTAAAAATTTCTAATGATTCTAAGTAAGTAAGTTTGGTTCCTTTCGGTAATTTGTGCATGATTTGAAAATTATCTATTTGTGGAAATGGGTGGTGGTTTTAACGGCAATGATTTTAAAACGTTGAATCCGTTTTATTTTTCAAAAAAGATTGTTGGTGTTCTACATTCAACATTTAGGTATGACATTAGCAACTTTTGTTGCTAATGTCATACATTAATGTAATATTGAAATTGCTTTCAAACCTAAGACAAAATTCTCACGATTTTTACTCAATGCCAAAAATATCACTTCAAAATTTGAAAGTTCAGGAGTTTATAGGTTGATTTTTCCTGTATGTAAAGGAGTGTATATAGGTCAGACTGGTCGTCGTTCAAGACAAGATTTAAAGAACAACAATAATCATTTTTGAAAAATAAAACGGATTCAACGTTTTCAAATCATTGCCGTGAAAACCTCCACCCATTTCCACAAATAGATAATTTTCAAATCATGCACAAATTACCGAAAGGAACCAAACTTACTTACTTAGTATCATTAGAAATTTTTAAACTCAATCATAATGCAAAAGATATCTTGCTGAACGACCAGATTGACTTAATGTATTCTCCTATATTTATTGTATTCAAACAATAATGATTTTTCTAAGAAAATTTCATTGTACCAATTTGGGAAATCCACATCTATTAGCCCTTCTTGAAATGTGTTCCTCTTGTCTATTTAGGTACCTGCAGTAATTCTTTCCCACCCCTAAGCGCAAATCTATAAATATTTATTCAGTTCATAACTCAATCTGCCCGATGATGGTCTAGTGACCGAAATGGCAATAGCAGTGTTATATTTTTCAAAGTATTTTTGTATATGATAATAAACGTAGTAAATTCAAATTTAATTTTTGTTCATAATGCGAATTACTTTAAAATCAGAAAAAGCGATGTTACTCACATTTCGAGCCTATCTTGGTCTTGGTAGTTCTATATGCCCTACAATATTTTAGTGGTTCAAGCGTTTTGTAAGTTAATGACTCAAATTCAAGCCCATTGGCCGTTTGGAACCGGCGTGAAACTGTAGGTTCAAAGGAAGATAAAACAATTCAATTCAGATTCAACAACTTATCAAGTATGGATAATATTTTTGTTGATACAAATAATAACCTCATTCATTGAAAATTTGAAGAAGTTTCAAATTCTAAATTGTGCTTATGCTTTTCCGAAAATTAAGTTTTCAGTTTAAAATGAAAATATATTTTCCTTAAATTGTTGTTTTCAAACATGAACAATCTTAAGTGAATTCGTTCAATATTTGAAAGTGATGCATATATTTTATGAATTTGTGTGATTTGTCGTTTTTAGAGAGCACAAATGTATGTGAGAAATAATACTATCTCATTTTCTGCTATGTATAATTATTGAAATATTTCATTTAAAATCAACTTGAAAAAAAAAAAAATTTTTTCCAAAAATTTTCATTTGATCCTGATGATTTTCTCGGTAATATCACTTATTTCAAATCAATATTTAATATAAGAAGAGATTCTAAGTTACTCTTGATAAATTCAATATGGTAAAACATGAGGAGACATAAATGAATGGAATAATAATGTGCATAAATCTTCAACACAATCATAGGAATTGAATATTTTCGATTAACCAATGAAAAAATGAACAAAGGGGCGCAACATCAACAAAAATTAATTACCATTTCAGACATCATACAATTCTTGTTTGGTAATTGAAATATCGCTAGTTCAACTACTTTGATTTTCTAAAACACCCGGTGAATAGAAAATTAGGTATAATTTTAATAATTCATTCTTTTTATTTAATTTTAGGGCTTGAAAAAAAAACTTGATATAGGTAAGTACGAACTAACGATGAAATTGACTTTATTTTTGCTTTTTTTTTGATAATCCAGTATCATCGGCTTTTCAAGTCCATTAAACAAAACGATCATAAAATAAAAAAATTATATCATTACAATTTCAAAATTCTCAATCTGAAATTGAAAAACTATCGCAGCGAGCTGCAATAGAAAAGCAGGCTTCAATTTAATATCCAGTTCAAAAAATATATTCATCAAATTATGATTTTTTTTCCAAATTAAAAGAAAAATGCACCCTCTAATGTGTAAACAATATTTATTTTCTCTCTGGGGGATCAACCCCCCCAACCATTTCGTACCGAACCCAATCACATCCAAGGTATCATACGAAACTACGTACTTAGAAAGTTTCAACCCTATTTCTATTAAAATGAGGCCTTTATCGTGTAAAAAAGATTCATTTCCTCCTTCGGGGGTCAAACCTCCAACCAATTCATATAGAAATGAATAAAATCGAAGATATCTTACGAAACTATTTACCTACGAAGTTTCAACCCTATGGTACCAAAATTGCGCCCTTTATCATGTACACAAGATTCATTTCTCTATGGGGTCAACCCCCCAACCAATTCGCATTAAAAGATATCCCAGTCAATATATCATACGAAGCTACCTACTCACAAACTTTAAATCCTATTGCTCCAAAATTACGCCATAAACAAGATTTGTTTCTTCCCCCAGGGGATTAACCCCCCAACCAATTCGAACCAAAACCAATCCCATCCAAGATATCTTTCAAAAATACCTACCTACAAACTTTAAACCATATTACTCCAAAATTGCGACCTTTATCATGGAAACAAGATTTATTTCTTTCCTCAGGGGGTCAACCAGCAACCAATTCGAACCCAAACCAATGCCATTCAAGATATCATATTAAACTACCTAGATACAAACTTTCAACCCTATTGCTACAAAATTGAGAATTCTGCCGTTTTATTTTCCCCCCCGGAGGGGCAAACCCCAAACAATTCGTACCAAAAACAATCCCATCCAAGATATCATACGAAACTACCTATTTACGAAGTTTCAACCCTATTCCTTCAAACTTGCGCCCGTTATCGTGTAAACAAAGCTAAAATACATAAGCAATTACATACGAACATAATTATATATATATATATATATATATATATATATACATATATATATACATATATACAGGGTGTCCCACAATTTTTTATACAGGCTGTAACTCTAAAACGGCTGAAGATAACTTCATGAAATTTGGTATGCAGCAATTTTGGACGGATTTTACAATATTGAGAATCCCTCATGACGTCAGCGAAATCATCACCGTGGCTATGACGTCATGTCATTATAAAATATCAAATGTAAAGGTGGTTGTGTGATTGCTCATATTAAAGGTCTTTTTATTCTGAATTCAACCATGTAATACACTTAGTATGTTAAAATTTATTAGTTGTGTATTTTCGATCAAAAGGAGTTTAACAAAATAAATAAAAAAATTTAATAAACAAATTTAATCACATGGAAATCAAGGCAATAATACCATTATTCTACAAGTAATTTCAACACAAGCCTCAAACCGGATTTTCATGTGATTAAATTTGTTTATTAAACTTTTTTATTAATTTTGTTAAACTCCTTTTGATCAAAAATACACAACTAATAAATTTCAAAATACTAAGTGTATTACATGGTTTAATTCAGAATAAAAAGACCTTTAATATGAGCAGTCACACGACCACCTTTACATTTGATATTTTATAATGACATGACGTCATAACTACGGTGATGATTTCGCTGACGTCATGAGGGATTCGCAATATTGTGAAATCCGTCCAATTGCTGCATACCAAATTTCATGAAGTTATCTTCAGCCGTTTTAGAGTTATAGCCTGTCTAAAAAATTGTGGGACACCCTGTATATATATATATATATATATATATATATATATATATATATATAATTTAAGAAAGAGGAAGTCTTTGCTGATCAGCTAGGAGAAAACTCGTTGGGTACGCAGCATGCAGGAAGTATACTCTTATAACACTTTTTCCAATATTTCGACAATGTTTATTGTCATCATCAGGGAATGCTACAATATTATTACAAAGTGAAACTAGGACAAATAGTGGAAAAACAACAATTAACTTACAGTGTCCATGAGATTGTATGCAAAGATCTTAAAACAAATTTAATCTTGACGTTAACAACAAATGTTCAGAACAAAGTCAGTGAGAGTAACTTATAAATGCCATCATCACCAAATTTGAACAATTAAAGAACAATTAAAGCACTTAGTGATCATGTGCATAAAGAAGGTCATAATATCAATTTTGATGCGGCTAAAATCTTAGCTAAAGAATCTAATAAATATAAGAGACTTTTTCTGGAAATGGCTTTCATTTCGCAGTCATCCTCGTGTGTTAACAAAAAGACTGATATTAAACATTTAAGTGAAATATATTCATTCTTACTGCACTTGGATCAATATCCTCACAGCGTAAGAGTTTCAAACTCCTTTTCTATTGATTGATTTAATTTAAAATATTAATTTTATGTTTCACTTTTCCAGTTTCTTGGTGTCACAAGGCTTATAGACAGTTTTGACCCTTTGTATAATTAGCCTCTCTTTATGGTTTCCTAAATTTTAAATAACGTTTTTCATCATAATAATTTTCATGTATTTTTCATTTTGTTTAATTTAATAATTTCAACATTCGGAGTTTCTTTCCCTTTTTGGTGAGAGATGATCATACTAGCGATATGATATCTCTTCTGTGCTCTGATGCTCTAAGAGTAAGAGAATTCGGTCCTTAGCGTGGTTCACCTTTTCTATGTTCTCACTTTAGCCTCACTTTTTAGTTATATATTTTTTTAAATTTCATTTCACTTTCCATGCCGACGATGTGAATACCGGTATGATGTAGTGTTCAAAAATTAATTTTACAATAATTTGAATTTTAATGTGACTGTTTGTTTCTGCCTTTAATTGTTCAAATTTGGTGATGATGGCATTTATAAGTTACTCTCACTGACTTTGTTCTGAACATGTTCACTTTTGTTGTTAACGTCAAGATTAAATTTGTTTTAAGATCTTTGCATACAATCTCATGGACACTGTGAGTTAATTGTTGTTTTTTCCACTATTTGTCCTAGTTTCACTTTGTAATAATATTGTAGCATTCCCTGATGATGACAATAAACATTGTCGAAATATTGGAAAAAGTGTTATAAGAGTATACTTCTTGCATGCTGCGTACCTAACGAGTTTTCTCCTAGCTTTATATATATATATATATATATATATATATATATATATATATAAATATATTAGTTATTTATGTACCAAGTGCGTTATATAGATCCTCTAAGGATCTAGTAACGCACGTGGTGCATACAAGATTTTATTTTTCACGAAAAAATTATTTTATTATAATGAAAAAGCGATTTTAAAATCGGTTCATTGCTCCTATCCATTTTCCTTCTCATAGTAGGCATGTCATTTGTTGATATTTTGACGTTTGTGAATATTTTTGTCATCATATTTAGTGAATGTCATTGCTGCTTTTTTTGTGTAGTCTTATAGAAATAATGGAAATGAAAATGAATTTACCCAAGAATATCATAGAAAATGCAGCCAAAGCTGCGAATAATTCATTGCCGGAGAAATCCAGAGTCGTATACGACAAAGATTATGAAGTATTTATTCAATGAAAGTTGCTTCATTTCTCCCTGTACAATTAGCGGGCGTTATGGCCAAGGGCATAATGAGTGTGTTTATAGCAACCGTTATCCAAGGTCAAATAAACATATAATATACAAGTGAAAAATATATATATATATATATATATATATATATATATATATATATATATATATATATATATATAAGTTCGTTGGTATAATTACAATTACTCGTACCTATGAAATATAAGAAAACTGTTGTGAATTCTCTCACAGATAGAGCAGTTAAACTATCCAACCCTGAGTTAAGACCTAAAAATATAAGAAAAATTAAAGAAGTGTTAGGCAAGAACGATAATCCAAAAAAATTTTACGAACCAATTATTGAAAAAGAATACAACAAATTTATAACCAAAATAGCCAAAAAACAAAAAATGTCGATGTGGAGATAAAATACATGGGAATGGAATTTATACCAGAAATATCTTACAAAATAAGTAACGTCCTGAAGAAGTACAATATAAAAATAGGCCACAAACCTAATAACATAACTGGCTCGCTGTATACAAAAATGAAACCGAAAATAGAACGACAAAACGAAACACATACGATATATTCAATAGATTGTATTGATTGTGATACGTGTTATATAGGTAACACAAAACAGTATTTGAACAGAAGATTATACGAACATGAATACTCTATACGAACAAACAAAAAAACAACTGCGCTGGCAAAACATACAATTGAACAACTACATTCGTTTGATTTTAAAAATGCGAAAATTATTGGAAAAGAAAAACAACAACAAAAAAGAAACATAATGGAGATGATAGCCATCCAAAAAAAATGAAAAAACAACATTGAACTCAAGAGCTGACATTGAAAACTTCGGAAGAATATACCATAACATCATTCACCGAGAAAACTGAGAAAATACGAATTAAGAGAGAGAAGGAGTTAATCACGTGAGATAACCAGTATGACATCGACGACCTTGCTATGTAATACAAAGACTGTTAAATATTAATTGTGAAATTGTTTTGAAAATGACTAGAAGTCGAAACGCGTAAATAATTATAGTGTATTTTAATAAATAGTAAATGTTTATGCAAATAGTTATTAAATGTTGACATTATAGTGAAATAAACCCTGTATATCTATATATATATATATATATATATATATATATATATATATATATATATATATATATATATATATATTTATATATATATTATATATATGAGATTCAGTTTTTGGTGCCAAGCATCATAAAAAGTCATGAAACGTAAAACTATCTTGGTCCTAGGTCCAACTTTGCTAATTGCACCCATTTTAATGAGCAGGTTTTCAAAGTGAAAACCTGCTTAAAACTATATTATTACAATTTCAAAATTCTCAATCTGATATTAAAAAAACACTTAACCACTCCGTTTGAATACCAGTTCTCGACTGAAAATTTATCGTGGAAATAGGGCGAACGTCGAAGTTATCGAATATATGCGACAAACTATTGGACTCCCTAAAATAGAGGTGAGTTATAAATATCACCATTCTTCCTTTAAAAATATTTCATTGGTGACTTCCGAACAGTGTTCGTGATACAGAAACTCTAAATCCATCAAACGACCCATTTGAATCAATTTCGACATTCGACTAAATAAAATAAGCAAATATTATTTATGTTATTACGAAGTCATTTATAACGGCTAGTAAAAATCAAACCGAGGGTTGCTTAGAGTCGCATAACGTTTAGGGAATATCGCAGACAGACACGGTATGGATCATCAAAGTTCATTAGCATAATGGCAGACTTTCATAGAACTTCTACTTCACGGTTTATCAACTCAACATCAACTTACTTGTAAGTAGGTTTTTCAAGACGAAGGATGCCGTTAACAAAAATAACAAATTACGTCCCGTTTGATGTTGAAAGAGTTTTATAGAGGAATACATAATGAATATTCTTTCGGAAAAATAATATGGTTTTTCGGTCCTTACAAAGAATATGAAAATTCATGCATTTATCATAACTTAACTACATAGCAAAAACCTTTTTACCCATTATCAATATCACGTACAGATAATACATATTACAAAAAATATCTTAACTAAATATGTACAATATATTTTATATTAGTAACACTGATCCTGAAACGTAGAGAAGTTGATATCTATTTTTGAAAGATACAACATAATTTCTATATTTGCTACTTCAAAAAAGGACATAATGAAACAATACCATAAGTCACAGTAAAAAATAATTAATTTGAATATATAATCACTATTGCAACTAGATGAAATAAGGCATAATGAAAGAACGAATATACTTCTATATATATATATATATATATATATATATATATATATATATATATATATATATATAAATATATATATATATATATATATATATATATATATATATATATATATATATATATATATATATATATATATATTATATATATATATATATATATATATATATATATATATGTCTATATTTATATCTTCTAATATATAAAATTCTCGTGTCACGGTGTTAGAAGTTGAAATGACTCGACCGATTGTCATGAAATTTTGTGTGCATATCGGGCAGTTCTCGGTCAACATCTATTTTTCATCCCCCTAAATGTTAAGGGTGGTCCACCCTTTAGTTATATTTTTTATTTTTCAGACAAAATTTTCTTTTCTATTTTGTTATGATACAGTATTCAAAAATACATCTACCCTAAAGTTTCACTCATCTACGATTAACCCCTATTTTTATTTGTTAAATTCCTCCGAAATGGCTCGACCGATTCTCATGAAATTTTGTGTGCATATCGGTTAGGTCTGAGAAAGAGACAAAATCTATTTTTCATCCCCCTGAATGTTAAGGGTTTTAATTATTTCATTTTTTTCAGACAAAATTTTCTGTTCTGTCTATTTTTTTATGATACAGCATTCAAAAATACATATAACCCTAAATTTTCACCTCTTCACGATCAACCCCTATTTTTTATTTGTTAATTATAAACTTCAATTTTTTTGGCAAGATTTTTATTTTTATTTTGTCATGACTTGTCAATTTTTTACGATCAATCCCTATTTTTTCATCGCGATTTTCATTTTTTTAAATTTATCCACAGATTCGCAATAGTTGCAAGATAGCAATATATAACAATAGTCGGTCTGAGAATAGGTCGTAATATACTTTTCATACCCCTAAGTGATTAGGGTGGTCCACCCCAAACATTTTTATGAATTTTTCGGAGAAAATTCTTTATTTTTATTTTTTTATGATGTTGCATTAAAAAATACATTCAACTCTGAATTTTCACCCTTCTTTCAACAACCCATATTTTTTAATACCCATTTTGATAATTTAAATAAAGTTTGTCGGTCAGATTTATTCTTGAAAACAGACAATCGATTGAACCAATCTGTAAATGCAAACATGATTGAATTGCATATCATATTCGGAAATATTAGATTTGGTAATAAACATAAGAAATGAGAAAATTCATCATTAACTAATCCTTTTTTTGTATAACTTTCGAGTTGTTTTTTCAATGCTTTACGCGAATAGAAGACAGAATCTTTTTTTTTTTTTTTTTAACTCGAGGGACCTACAGTTTAACGCCGGTTCCGAACGGCCAATGGGCTTGTAAACTATGTACATTACCCAACAATTTTAAATCATATATAACCACTAAATTCCGGACATACACAACACCCAAGAGCGAGGTGGGACTCGAACCCACAATCCTCGGTTTACAAACGGTATAAGGCGGTTCACCTTACCGCTGGTCTACCGAGGCCTCAAAGACAGAATCTGTTAGTTCACATTGCCACTGATATAATATATGCGAAAAGTTTCGTCTAGTAGTATCCATAAATAACTTCTTCGGAAGATCTCAATTATGCTTCATTCGAAAATGAATGACGTTATCAACTTCGATTGTAAATAGTGAACAGTAGTAACAATAACCCCTTACAACAACTGAAACTAATGAGATATTAATTGAATTTGCTTTCAATCATTGTCAGTCACTAATAAATTGGGAATGAGAAGATAATATAATCAATTGATAACGTTCAACTACAATACAATGAAAAATAATTCAATATCATCCCCAAAAACGGGTTATCGTACGAATACGATCTTCATCAAATAATCTATGATAATTCGAATTTATCTAAACGATTTGATGATAGTAAACGACGTTTGAGTGTAGTTTTAATTTCATTACGAAACAATATTATATTGTTTTAGTCGAGCCACAAAATAGCTATTTATGCCATCAGTTACGAAATGCCTAATTTTGTGTAACGCGTGAGATTTTTGCAAAAACTCACAAGTTACACAAAATTTCATTTCGTAACGTATTGCATACAAGATTTTCTCTAATTTTGAAGAAAGTAATAAAAAAATAAAATTTAATATAATTGATAAAAATTTGGAAAACATAAATTTAGTTGAATGGAATTGGCATTTACTTGGTGAAAGTTCATATTCATAACTTTATGAAGAAATAAAAAACTAACTTTTCACAGGTTAAAATAAAAATCTATTGAGTAAACGCGTTTCGTCATAACATTGACTTCATCTCGTACTCGTTTACTCAATAGATTTTTATTTTAAGCTGTGAAAAGTTAGTTTTTTATTTCTTCATAAAGTTATAAATTTAGTTTGTTGCTGTTACTTCATGTTGGTTGTCAGTTTGACATTTTGTAAAAAAGTCTAGACGCAAGGTTTTTAGCGAGATTGATAAATTTTTAGTTTTATTTTAAAAAAATGAGTGATTCAAGTTCTGAAGAGCTACCAATCGATATTGAAGAGGCAGCAGGTAATGCTCTATTATCAGTAATTCCCAAAAAGTCAAAGGCAGTTTATGATTTGGCATACGAAAAATTTGTTACGTGGTGTGATGAGAAGAAAATTGAACATGTTGATGAGAAAGTTTTACTTGCATATTTTGAGGGTAAGAAAGATCTAAAAGTTTCCACATTATGGACACTTTACTCAATGTTAAGGTCTGAACTAAATCTGAAAAGGAATATTGATATTAAAAAATATACAAATTTGGTAGCATATATTAAAAGGCAAGCGGACGGGTACAGTGCTAAAAAGTCAAAAGTTTTTATTAAAGAAGATTTTGCCAAATTTTTAGTGGAAGCTGATGACAAAGAATACTTGATGGCTAAGGTTGCAATGATAATTGGAATGGCAGGAGCATGCAGAAAAGCAGAATTAACATTTCTTCCAGTTGAAAATGTTATAGACGAAGGAAGCCATTTTCGTGTTGATATCCCACCTTCAAAAACAAAAGTTATACGGCAGTTTGCAATTACCACTAGAGACATTGAAAATACGAATCTTGTTGAAATATTAAGAAAATATATTAAGTTGCGTCCCCAGGTTCTTAAACACAACAGATTTTTTGTAAAATATGCGAATGGAAAATGTACCAAAAATCCTGTGGGAATTAACACATTTAGCAGTCTGCCAAAAGTTATTGCACAATTTCTTGGTCTTTCAAATCCTGTTCTATATACTGGCCTCTGCTTCAGAAGGAGCTCTGTCACTTTCCTAGCAGACAGTGGCGCTGATATTTTAAAATTAAAGAGGCATGGAGGTTGGAAATCTACCTCTGTTGCGGAGGGATATGTTGAAAATTCCATGAATAATAAAAAACCTATAGCGCAAGAAATATTTGGGGAAACATCTAATGCAATGTGCGCCGCTTCCCAAATAACAGCAAGGTCGAGCAATGAAAGAAATATGTCGTCGGGAATTAATTTGAATAATTGCAATAATTGTGTTATCAATATTTATAATAATCAATTAATTTATAATTTATGTTTTTAACTTGTATTATTACAGTTTAATAAATAGAATAATTCTTTGTGTCACTAATTTTGAAATACATTTTTTCTAATTTTGACATATAAAGTGACACTTTTCAAAACTCATCGACGTTTTGAAACGTCTTACTTTTCGCAACTGGTTACGAAAAGTAAAATATTTCGCAACTGTTGATGAAAAGTAAATTTTGCCATTAATTGTGAAAAATACAGAATCATTGTAAGACTAAAACTACTAGAACTATAACTTTTTAGGCTGGTAACCTTCAGAATGTCGTTTCAAAAAAGCCAGTAAATTTGTATACTTCTTGATGTCAATATTTCTCTTCAAGCACAATTCGGTTCTTAACATCGAATATAAGCTCCACAAGGTTGAATTCTTCATTCCCTTTTTTTCTTGAAAATACGCTAGCAAAACTTTTTCGTTCAAATTAGTAATCCTTTTTTGTTCACACCATAAACAAAATTTCGCATAGGACAAATCATACTTGCTCCTCGACTTCTTAGGAATAATTGTAGATAGCGCAGATTGAGCCGCTTTCTCGATTTCGCTCGGTACGTCGTTCTCTGAATCGGACATTGCAATATATATTCTTCTACTTTAAAACAAATTCAAGGAATTATTTACGACAAAAAAAGCGATTATTATTTTCACTTTTTCGACAATGAAATTCATAGACAAACACTATCGAAATTACGAAATATGACACTAACGATACTTCCATAGCAACGAAGTGAAAAATAAATATCTCCGAATTCACTAGACGAGGTACGCTTGTAGGGACGTTTTGATACTTTTAATTTAAATTCAAATAGTCACATCCTATTCAAAATTAGAAAAAATATTGTGTGAAACACGTTGGGAAACATTATTTTTCGTAACTCGCGTTCTTTTGCGCAACTCGCTTCGCTCGTTGCGCAGAAATACGCTCATTACGAAAAATAATGCTTTTCCCAACTGGTTGCACAAATAACTATTTCGTCACCAATTGCATAAAATTTTACTTTATGCAACTAGTTACAAAAAGTAAGACGTTTCATAATGTCAATCAGTTTTAAAAAGTGTCACTTTAAATGTCAAAATTAGAAAAAGTGCTTTTCTCCGAATTGCGGGCTACACACGGACGTCGATGAATTAATACATCGACCTGCATCCAAAAACGTGCAACCTAATTGCGTACACAGGTACGTACAAAACCATAGTTTTGTCCAGTCTGCTAAAATGTTTGGCCAGATGTCTAAGCAAGAGAAATATTTAGCTCTGGTGGCAGTGGCGTGTACAAAGAAAAAGGAAGATGAAAATCGCCGCCGAATGTGGTCTAAAGGTTGGTTTCTACAACGATAAAATTTTTCACACATTCACCTATTAGAAAATTGGAGGGTAGAACTAGAGGACTAGTATGGAAGAAGAAACCTATTCGTAACTATTGGACATGGTTATTCCATTAATGAAACGTCAAGATACAATGATGAGATTGGCAATAACTGCAGAAATTACTGCAAGAAATTACTAAGATTTGAAATTCACTACTTTAATATATCCGAAAGCCTCACCGTACCACTTCTCTTCGAGATAGAAACATTTTCATTTTATCTCCGAAACCCACCACAAAGAATATTGATTTTAGCGACAACTGTACTTTTTGTAGCATTTGGTTGAATGATTTGCAGCTTCTATCAATATTTTGTATGCTTTATTTTTTTATTTCGGTCTAAATAGTGCTTTGATTTCGTCTGCCACAAGCAGGGTAGGTCCCTGTACAACTCCACAAATTCCCGTAGAAATTCCCGGTACATCTTTCTGCAGTCAGATATAATGATGAAACTATCTGCAAACATTTTTAGTAAATATTGTACAAATTCATGAAATATTTAACTTTTTATTTCAAATACCTACTGCAGTAACAAATTATTTCATAAACTCAACCGCCGCTACTGATTAGCATCCACACGTAGAGGCTTGAATGCATTCGTTGGAATGCGCATCCAAAAATTCAAGCGATTCCTGCAAACATCAACTCGACATTCATCCGGGTTGTGCATTCAAAAACGTGCGTTTTCTGCATTCACATTAACGTTATTGGTTGCACGTTCTTGGATGTACGTTGATGTATTAAGACATCGACGTCTGTGTGTAGTGGTCTGATAAATCATGCAATTTTTTCCGCAAACGGTGTTCAAACGATAGAATTAAGATGATATTTTTAAAAAGGATTAGATGTGAAGAAACGTAAAACTATATTGCTTTGCTTACTGGTTTTGTAGATGTCAAGGCAACACAAATTTGACAATTCAACAAAATAATTGTCAGTCACTCATCTGCGCATAATAGGACTGTGCGTTTTTTGTAAGTACCCGAGTATTAAGAAATGACTTGTTCTATTAAAATATATAAAATTTTTCTTACAGATTACATTATGTCGGATTCGGAACCCAAGTGTACGCTTCCCGACGTTCAGAGTACAAAAAAGTGTACTTTTTGTACGCTCACGGCCGGACAAAAAAAGTAAAAACAAAAGGACGTCTGTGAAATCAAACTTCAACAATGAGAACTGAGGTTAAAAAAGTGGTCATGTTTTGACGTTTGCGGAAAAAAATATTGGTATCTATACTTGAATTTAATTTTAGAAATTTAAACTATTATCATGATTTCATATAGAGCTGTGCTATACTTGTAATTTTTCTACTTCAAAAATTTGAAAAGATTATCATCAACAGAAATATATTTCGTTGTACACTACTAGATTTTCAAGGTTTTGTAACTGACTTATCTTCAAAATAAATATATCTAAACTCGGTATAATTTTTTTCCTAATCAGAAGTGATAACAATTAATATACGAATAATATTACATGATTACTGAACAACTGAATGATTGAGTCATTTTGAATATATCATTAATAATACGATTTCAAAGACTTCTTCCAACAAAGAAGTTGATATATAGACACATTCATCATTTTTGAGGGAAAAGTAGTATTATAAGAACTTTTACCAGTATTCAGAGATTATAATCAAGTTCTTGACAAACTAGACTTATTCGATGGAATATAAAACAAAGAGACTTTATGTTAGGAATAAAGTAAATGAAGATTCAACATTAGTGAACTTAGATACGCTTAGAACCAGCGTTACTCATAACAAAGCATTATAAGAAATTATCAAGACAGATTAATGTGGTGCTGGAATGCCAAAGACGAATCGTAGGCACTTTAAGAGATGTTATAGCCACATGACAGAATTCCAGACGTGGCAAAAATACATTTATCACTTTTCTACCAAGTGAGTGAAGAATACACAGAAAAAAAAAGGTTTTTGAGTGTGAAAATTCTGAAAAAATTCATACGGTACTCGGTTTTAGGCAGGATATAAGGACCAAAATTATTTCGCGCAAATGTTACAATTGACCCAGCGCATCCGCCAATATGTAGATTGAACGCTAAAAATATTTTAATATAAAATTTTAAGAAAGTATGATATAAATACTTCACTTATAAAAAATATAATAGAATTAATCCCAGGTTCAGCTCATTTGACTCGATGGGATTCGTTATACAGGGTGTTCTACAAGCTCTATGACAAACTTTGACAGAAGGTAGGTTGCCTGATTTTGAAGATATTTTTTTTAATAAACATTTGTCCGATTCGTTTTTGTTTAGAAGTTAGAAGCATTTAACCTTTATTAACAATCAAAAATAAACCATGTAAATTGACACATCGACGAACAAAAGATTTGGTCACTCGAACATTTCTTATTAGGTTAGCTGCATCTTGAATTCTTTCAAGTAACTGCTGATGGGTAGCGATTTCAACATGGTAGACCAGCTGCTTCATGTGTCTCCATAAATAAAAATCCAGAGGATTCAGATCGGGTGAACGAGGTGGCCATGATATTGGACCTCCTTGACCTATCCATTTATTCGGGCAATGATCATTTAGCCAAGCAGCTAGTTCAAATGCTTGTAACTTCTAAACAAAAACGAATCGGACCCATGTTTATTAAAAACAAAATGTTTAAAATCAAGTGACCTACCATCTGTCAAAGTTTGTCATAGAGCTTGTAGAACACCCTGTATATGTAGATATCATACATGAAAGAATTTTCGAATATCGTGGTCTTGGAAGCCTGAAACATATGAAGAAACTACTTCCGCACCTGACTGCTTTCCTTCGACACACTGCAATAGTATATATTTTAAGGAAAAATACGTCTGAAAGTATAATATACAGGCCATTTTGTTTAGCTGATCCCACTATTGCTATCTCAGAAAGGGAGACACCTACACCTAAGGTTGGTTAAATTTGACAAACGTTTCCTATTTTGGGGAGAGATAATAAGCTTTTTTCAGATCTTAAATATCAATGGTTGTTTTTGAGATATTGGCCAAAAACTAAAATAGTCGTATTTCGTATTTTGTCTACCGCCTCCATTTCGAATGATAGGTATAAGAATAAGTCAGGACTACTTTTAATAACATTTCATATTTGCTATAATCTGATATGAACCAATTTTCAATGCGACGTTTCGTTCATTAGATTCCATCATCAACCTAATTTTTTTAAATATGGGCCACTATTGTAACGAATTCATCTATTAATTACAATGCATGTATTTCTAGATATTTTTCTCATGATCACTGTATAGTCAAACAATTCCCGCTCAGAGCTACCTCAAAAAAGTAAGTGCCAATAGTTTTTGGGTCTATAACTCAAAGATATACATAAATGCTGAATTTGTTACAACAGTGGCTACTAAAGTTGATGAAAAACACTAGAAGCCCATATTTAAAAAAATAAAGTTGATGATGAAATCTAATGAAGGAAACGTCGCATTGAATATTAGTTCATATCAGATTATAAAAAATATGAAACATTAATGAAAGTTTCCCTGACGTTTTCTTATATCATTCGAAATGGAGGCGTTGGAGCCACAAAACGAAATTCCACTATTTTAGGTTTTTAAGTTCTGAAAAAATGTTATTATTGCTCTCCAAATTAGGAAACTTTTCTTCAATGTAACCAACTTTGTAGGACTCTCCGTTTCCAAAGTAGCAATAGTGGAATCAGCTAAAAAAAACGGCCTGTATAATATATATCAGATATCAAAAAATCTCGGAAAACCGATATAAAAATTACCTCCGCACTTTACTGTTGACTTTAGATACAGTGAAATAGTCTACGATTCGTCTACGATTGAATACTTGAACTCATACCCCTACAACCGACTAAGATGAACGCTAAGTTGAGTAATCTTGAGCAGGTCAGTCAACTAGTTCATCTATTTTAATCTGAAAAGAAATGAATCTCGTTCTCCATTTGCTACTTTTCTATGAGAACAGTGTAAGTGTTCAACTAGAAACGAGATTTGAAAGCATTTTATAAAACAATAGAAATCATCAATGTCCAAAGCATACATAGAGACATGAAGCTCAATTCTTAAATACTATACAATTTATGACAATTATTTTATTTTTCTTTCTCGGAATATGTCAGAAACAAATTTCCCAACTCAGAGGAGGCAATCCAGAACAAGTCATTAAACTCGATTGCCTGCGGTCTTCTCGCTGTTAACTTCCTGCCAAAGGTAGCCGTTTCCTGCAATCTTTTTTCCTGTGTTTCCTGAGTAAACCACAAAAGAAACACTTCAAACTATTTGTTATCATCAGCAGTGTGGTCCAGTCACTCTCTGCTGACTAGAACTGACAAATTGATAATTTGCCATTTACTTCTTCCGCTGTTTCATACCGATATATATTAAAGATAAAATTCTACTTGAATTCGAATGAAACCGATTGGAGACTTCTAATGAACTGATATTTCAGCACCTCGAACAGTATGAATAGGAGTATATTTGCTCTTCATATCTTTCTATTGAGAAGGTTTTAGTGATCTCTATATTTCAAACTCCTGCTATTGCTAAAATATCGATTATATATATATATATATATATATATATATATATATATACATATAAATATATATAATATATATATATATATATATATATATATATATATATATATATATGTATATATATATAACTTTTTGATAATTAGCAATAACAGGCTTGGTGAATCTCAAAAAACTCGATTTTATTAGAAAGTTGACGTTTCGCCACGACATTCGTGACTTTATTAAAACATTTGAAATATTGAAATTTCTTTCACATTTATTGAATTGAAAAAATTTGAATATTCATAAAAGACTACTATGTTTCATCAAAATTTTTGCTGTGGCCGTTCTCTGTTATTCATTACGTGCTATTCAGTCCAATATTAACATTCAAATCTGTTATTATTAGATGGTAAGGGAAACCACAGAAACCTTTACCCACGTATTGTTCGAAATAGGTTCAAATTATTTTATCAAAACAATAGTTAAAAATAACAATTTACACATTTATTATAAGAAATAATGCATGACGCACGTTCCAGTGGAACTTCACCTTCTTCAGATGCTAATGGCAAACTGCCATTAGCATCTGAAGAAGGTGAAGTTCCACCGAAACGTGCGTCATGCATTATTTCTTATAATAAATGTGTATATTGTTATTTTTAACTATTGTTTTAATATGTTTATTAATTTACATCAAGTATCGGCCCAATCAATCCAAAATTCAAATTATTTTGATTTTGAAAAGTCAAAGAATAAAAAATTTCTGAAAAAAAGATAAATAGTACCCTAACTTATCTTTTCTTCAAAAATTTTTTTCACTTCAGTTATTAATTACGCGCTATTTAGTCCAATATCAACAGTCAGGTCTGTTGATATTAGATGGGAAGGGAACCACAGAAACCTTCACCCACGTAATGTACAAAATAGTATTTTGAGATTCACCAAGCCTGTTATTGCTAATAATTATTAAAAAGTTAAAAATAGTTCCCAGGCAACAACAATTCAAATAAATAAATAAATATATATATATATATATATATATATATATATATATATACATAAATATATATATATATATATATATATATATATATATATATATATATATATATATATATATATATATATATATATATATATATATATATATATATATATATATATATATATATATATATATATAAACAGGGGTATTACCCCTGATTATTGTCCTTGAAATATTACTCCCCCTAATATAGTCTTTATACTGAGACAAATACAGGGCGTTAAAAGTAAAATTTCAAAATTTATGTTTGCAATAACTGTATAGGTTTAAGAAATTCATAAATGGCAATTTGTAACCTAGAGATTTTCAGTATGAGAAACCGTAACTTGGTATCTATTCTGATTTATTTCTCAGAGCATGCGTGGCATATATCACCAAATTTCTTATTTATTAAGTTATTGCTTTTTTTTCTAATAAAATATTCAAGGCTCGACTTTGTTACAAATCATAATTCAATCTGTCAATTGCTCAAAAACTAACGGTTACCCTAAAATGCGGATAACCACATTATGGGAGTCGACTGCCTAGTTCTCAGTTCACTAATTGAAGAGACATTATACTGAAAGGCAGAAGTTATGAATGAGGCAGCAAGGAGTTCTTGTTCTCAAATTCTATGACGTTTGTAATAGTATTTGTTGACTGATTTTAGGTGCATTAACGAAAAAAAACCGGGGCATGTTAACTATTCTAATACAGAATCGAGAGTAGGGTTGCTATTTATTGCCAGCTAAATTTTAACAGGCGCGGTGCAAAATATGCTCTTTTAGTCATCAGTTAAATTTTTCATATTTCCAATATAGATTTGTTAGATTACAATTCACAAATTAACTTAGCTGACTCAATAAAGATAATCATATTGAATAAATAATCCTCACAATTGTATTCTTGAAAATATGTATCATTTATTCGACATTGATTTAGGCAAATATTCCTTCTGCAAATCGAGCATATTTTGAATATTTATTGAATTGTTGTTGTATTTCAAAAAATCCTACAGAATCTTCATATTTCATACTTAGACTAAATCTGATAAGTAGGAAATATGGAGACAAAACAAATTTCAATGATTTAGTAGCAAACGTCTAAACAGTTTTCCATCAAGCATTCTAAATTACGAAAGCACCTGATACTTCTAATCCTAATCGTGTCTATATGAAGAACCCCCCTTAATACTACATTTCTGTATGCCGATCGTTTCGAAAAATTGAAGAGATTAATTCATTAATTAACCAACAATAATTACCAAGCGCTTAATTCGGCCAAATAAACTTTTGAAATCAACGTTTTGTAGCAACAAGTTTTATTTTCGAAAGTAAAAATTATTTCAGAAAGTAAACAACAGACTTTGACTCAAAATCATTATTATATTATAAAAAGCACAAGTGTAGTATACATAATCTATAAACCTTATCGAAACATGCCCCCTTAAATATTTATTTTATTTTAATTTTATTATTCATAATTAAAGTAAATATACAATTAAGTATTTTATAAATATTTCGAGTGCCTACCTTTCATTGACATCGTGAAAAAATAGGCAAAAAATGGCGTCCTTAAATATTTATTTTATTTTTTATAGCGGCACGGCAACTGAAATACATAATTTGTAAAAATTTCAACTGTCTAGCTATCGCGGTTTCTGAGATACATTCTGGGGACAGACAGACGGACGGAAGATAGCAAAGTCTTAGTAATAGGGTCATGTTTTTATACTTTGGGTAGGGAACCCTTGAAATTGAATTATTAGTATTTCAGATTTACGAATGTTCCTTCCCTGGACTAATATGAACGAATTGATGAATTATCTCCTATATGGTAGAACATTATAAAAATATCGACAATTTGAAGTGCCTATGTTCATTCTCATAAAATTATATTGTAATTAGGTATGTGTGGAAGAGTTTGGGACATACGTCCATCTTGAGCACGTATAATAAACTGACTAAAATTGTGATATATACAGAAAATATAGATCTACTAAGGTTGGCCGTCGGGGATTATCAAATATTCGAAATAGCGATGCCAGAGAATTCTTTGTCTTTTGAATTGAATGAGATTTTTGGTAGATATGAATAATTGTTAATTCTAAAATATAGGAGAATTTATTATATGTATATATCCAAAAGTGTGAAATACGAGAATCAGTTTTTTGATTAATAGGGGACTTCAAATAATTTTTATGATGTTAGACATAGTGAATTTACATTGTCAATATTTCCATAAGCTGAACGAACCTAAAATTTCATCATCCGGAATATGTTCATTTCTGTGTCAATCTAGAAAGCATAAGGCTATGTACTATGCAAATACGATTTTGTTATCTAGGCAAGTAAGCATAAAGATACACACTGAAATAACATATTCTACGAAATACAATAACCAATGGAGTATTATTTCGAAATAAAATGGGGAGGCAACATATTTCTTATTGACTTGAGCCTTTATTTCAGCAAATTATATCAGACATTCCAGCGCATTTCTAAATCTAATTTTGGATGTTCCTTCCCGAAGCTGAAGCACCGCGACAGTTTGATACTATTTCGGTTTCAGATATAGAGTTGAAACCAAAAAATGATGGAATACAGAAATTGTATTTCTGATATTTCAAGAATCAGTAATTGTTTTAGTAATAAATAAATAATGATAAAAGGTCAAAATACATCTGTGAATAATCTGCATCTAATATAGATAAAAAAAAGATGTGGTGTCATGGGACACCAGGTAGGAATGAATTTCCTTCGGATTCGACATCTCTATATATACAAATGAATCCTTATTTCCCTTGGTCACGCCATCACGCTTGAACGGCTGGACCGATTCCACTAATTCTTTTTTTGTTGTGTTTTTTATTGCCAGAAGAAGGTTCCTATGAAAGAAAAAATTAAGAAAATTGAGCGAGTAATTAGAAAATTTGAAAATACTTTACCAACATATAAAATTATTTCTAATCTATGTCATTTTTATTTTGTCATGAAAAATTTATATTCTCAATTGTTTACCCTTCTACGATCAACCCATATTTTTGCATCTTTTCATTTTTTTTATTTTATCCACAGATCAGCAATAGGGCTGCAAGATGGATATCGAAAATAACAATAGTCGGTTTGAGAATAGGTCATAATATAATTTTCATACTCCCAATGATTAACATTTTTGCCGGGTCAGATAAATTGATAGATAGTTAGATAAATAGATAGATAGATAGATAGATAGATAGATAGATAGATAGATAGATAGATAGATAGATAGATAGATAGAAAGATAGATAACTTGATAGTTGGAAAGATAGATAGATAGATAGATAGATAGGTAGATATACATCGGCAGATAGATGAATAGATAGAAAGATAGATAGATAAAAATAATTTATATGGCAGAACGTTTTCCCGGTCAGATAAATTGATAGATAGACAGATAGATAGATAGATAGAATGATAGATAGATAGATAGTTAGATAGATAACTATCTAGATAGAGAGATATATAGTTAGATAGGTAGATATACATCGGCAGATTGATGAATAGATAAAAATAATTTATATGGCAGAACAACGTTTGCCGGGTAAGCTAGTTATGATATAATTATTAACATAATAATAATAATATTGAAGATTCACAAACTATACGAAAATGAACGTGTTTATTCACGAGTGAAATGAATTTATAATGTAAGCATACACCACGTGCTTAGACAAGAATTTCATGCACATGTCGTGCCAGAAGGAGAAAGATAAAGAAATATTAAGGCATGCGAGTTAAACTTCCGTTATATATTTTCCTTACGGTTTCAGTCTCACATTTTTTTCAGTTTGGTCGCGCAGCAATATCTCTATCTCCTTAGAGCTTGCCGTAAGAAACTTCGTTCCAAAAAACTAATACTGTAACCAAAATGTGACTAAAATAATTCCTTGTCAAAAGCTATTTACACGGACATTTCAGTTCTCATTTCTGCCTCAATTTCAGTATAAATGTCAGTTTGTTCTATTAAAAGCAAAAACTGATGGGGAATATGAAACGGCCAGGTGGTACTGCAGGGAAGGCCAGACCTATTTCTGGTCTTATTTTATTTCGCCAAAGTCATGCTGACATTTATTTGAGGTGACAATGATATAAACAGCATTGCAGAGGTCTCAGCAAGTTTTTCCTGATGGTGTGCCATATTTGAGCTTGGACCCTTTTCTATGACAGGGGAGCAGTACAAAGGGTTCATTTTTTTGCGTCGCACGATCTTTTACCCTGTCTTGGACAAAATGCATCAGAACAATTACCATTTTTTCATGGAGTTTTTGATAGATAATGCATTTTGTCTGTATACAACCCACATACTTGATACTTGATCATATAGGTTCCTCATATGTTGCCCTTCAAGGCGTAAGTACTCAAAGTGTTTCATCTTGGTCAAACGGACAGTTCAAGTTGGTAATTTCATTCGAATTAATTCCATCTATTTTTTTTTTCATAACAAGAGCACCCTGAGTTTAACAAAAAAAAACAAGACAAATTTTCACTGGAAACCCCTTGTTTCGTAATTCTAATATAGTGGAGCATACGGGAGTCCCGTTTTCGAGGGTCTCGGGTGGTTTTGCCTCGTTTTTGAGACGAGACTCGAGGCGATACTCGGACAAGATTAGTCTCGTCTTGAGTCACGTGCATGAGATTTCGCGTCTCGTACGAGAGTCTCGCAGGTGAATATTTCTACGTGCAGATTGAATGAATTAAAAAGTATAAAACTATTTTTTTATTGAAAATATTGTATCCACAAATTATATTTTTTTTTTGATGAAAAAGTTTTAAAAATTATTCATAATACGAAGAATTGCTTTTAAAAGACAGATATATTACAATGGTGGATAAATTTATTATTGAAAGATTATTCTCACGTGCTACATTAACTATAAGAAAACATCGAAATTGCCTTAATAATGAATCTGCACGATGTTTGTTATGCCTAAACGTCTGGGCGAAAAACAAAATCATTTGAAACCGAGGGGGCTGAGGGCTGTTTTTTAACTTTGATTTTTCAAATTATTTCATTTTCATTTCTAAAATAATTAAATGATGTTAAGTTTTTATTTTGTTTCGATGTCGAATACATGATAATATCTTTCAAAAATTGTAATTTTTCTTCTGACTCTTACATTATAGCAAGTATTTAAGTATTCCTGTAGAGGTTTCGATACTTTTACGAGACTCTAGTACGAGGAACGAGACGAGACGTGAATGGAGGATACGAGACGAGACTTGATACGATTCTCATTATTTCATCGGCGAAACGAGACAATACTACATGAAAATCTCATCTCGTTGGTATCATGCGAACCACTATTGAAATATTGTTTGATTTAAATATTTCTTTGATTCAAAATTCCTGATCTATATTATGCAAAGCTGAAAGTTCTAGCACAAGAGTCTGCCTTACGCTTTCAATTCGCATCTTACATACTTGTGCAATATTATTTCTGTGATAATTGATTCATATGTTAGTTTTGAAAAATATATATCGATCACTGTAAGATTTTCAACTAAATAACAATTGATGTGTAATACAATATATTCTTTCGAATTTTTTCTCAATTTTATTTTTGATTCATAATTTTTCTTCACAAACCCAATTGAACACAAGATCTGCGATGTAATAAACATCCTCAGGATAGAAACTCCAATTCAGACAGTCCCTGCCACGTTATTTGGAAATTGCGTAACATCTTATCGACCACATAAGGACACTGTGACACACAGGTGATATTTTATTAGGGGATTGCAGAGCCACAGCCTAATACTATCGGGAAAGTGTGAAGAAATCAGCAAAGCAGTTCAAAGGTTCTGTGGACGCACGTTGGTTTACAGTAATTGAGTTTGTCGCGGCTTGCATTCGTCATTCCCCCAGGAGGAGAATACACTCGCTTCGTGTCCTTTCCTCCAACGCGTTTGTTTTTCATCGTTATCCCTTCCACGACTATGTCTATCTTGACCCATAGAAACTCGATTTCTTTACGGCGGGATGGAGAGAAATGTTTTTCAACGTTGCCTTTTGTATTCAAATCGGTTTTTATGTTTCACATTGTCCATCGGAAATTAATCTTGTTGGTGATTTGTCCCCTTTGGGGATCTATTCGTTTCAGAAACTATCGACTCTGAAGGAATACACATTGAAGTCGAGAGTGAATAACGGATCACATTGCGGGGAAATATTAATGGTCGTCTTTTTATCCGAAATGACTTTTCAAACACCATGTTGTGTATATTTTTGAATAAGTATGTACTATGAATAATATTGAATTGAATTTCTGAATTCAATTTCAATTCAAAAGTTGCAAACTATCGTAATAAAAGGAGGATAAGAGGCATAAAACGTCTCCACTAATCCTTTATACAATACTTTCAGAAACAACTTCTTCAACATCCATAAACACTCCATAGCTTTATGAATAATGACTAATTGAAAGTATAATGGATATTATCTATAAGTCGCAATATATATATATATATATATATATATATATATATATATATATATATATATATATATATATATATATATATATATATATATAATCTGGGTTTTTGGATTGGCAGTGTAGGTGTAAATAAATATACAAAACTTGATAATGATAAATATAATCATAAACGTTTCGGAGATGTGTCTCCTTCTTCAGTATGTTTAGGGCCTAATAATCTGTAAATAAAATTTTGACAATGAGTAACAAACAAAAACGGTCATTTTGAGAGTAAAGTCTCTTACCTCTAATCAAAATATAACTACACTAACATTTAAGTACGGTATTTTAACACATTTAGCTATGTGTGTATATGCTATATGTGTTAAAATACCGTACTTGAATGTTAGTGTAGTTATATTTTGATTAGAGGTAAGAGACTTTACTCTCAAAATGACCATTTTTGTTTGTTACTCATTGTCAAAATTTTATTTACAGATTATTAGGCTCTAAACATACTGAAGAAGGAGACACATCTCCGAAACGTTTATGGTTACATTTATCATTATCAAGTTTTGTATATTTATTTACACCTACACTGCCAATCCAAAAACCCAGATAATATAAATAAGTAGGTACTAAGGATAAATCCAATAATATATATATATATATACATATCTATATATATATATATATATATATAAATATATATATATATATATATATATATATATATATATATATATATATATATATATATATATATATATATATATATATATATTATATTATATATATATATATATAAATATATATATATATATATATATATATATATATATATATATATAAATTTGTATATATACAGGGTGTTTCACGGTGGATGGCACATTAGACGTTTCTGGTAAACCATACGACGGATCACTTTAAAAATTTAGTGGAGGGCATAGTCGGACATTCTCGACACAACTAAAATATTTTTGGTAAAGCGGTGTTGCCACTTCTTTTAGAAAGTAGTATCAACTTTGATTTTTCAAATGGAACACCCTGTATTTAATATTATTTTTAGAATATCCAATAATTTCCCAATAACTTTTCATTATATTTCCCCATACCTATCTGTTACCGTTCTCGAAATAAAAATAATTTTCATTTTTTTTCTTCGGAAATCAGGACCTATTAAAACGCTGCTATCTTTGAGATGAGAAATACTATGATTTCGAAATTTCGATTGGTGTTTGGTGATACTTGGGGGCTTCCTACACTTCAGTATAATCTGCGTTACTTCAATACAGGGTGGTAAAAAAATTCAGTTATTTTGTTTGCTTGAAAAAGTGACTGAAAGTTAATTATTTCAAATAGAATGCCCTGTTTATTATTGAAAATTCGGAAAGCTGCTGGAATTTGCTTTTTATCTATGTATATTATACCTATACCTAAATAGTCAGGTATCGGACTTATTAGCAATTATTTGTGAAAATGTTCCTTGTACATGGTGTCCCCTTTCGGTATTTGGTGAGCATGCCATGATCACTATTCGACAGTAACGTTGTGACAATTTACTAATAATATCGATTATTTTGACATCTCAGAAGTTGCAAATAAGTTCAAACACGATGGAACAAAACTATTCAAACGAAGTTCTTATGAATTTGATTATTATTTTTGGTGTGTGTTCGAAAGACGAATTGTTACAAAGTATTACCCAAACATTTGACGCTTTGGATCCAAATGATATCAGATCTGCTACGTCGAAATCAGTCAACGCCCGCATTTTGAAGTGATTGAAAGTGAACGGCCAGCGATTCGAACATATTGTGAAACATTCCACATAATTGTTCTCCGTTTTTATAATTACTTATATCAATATTTCCACTATCAAGTCTCTTAGTGCTTTTCTAAAGTTTATCCATACGCATTGAAATTGTTCTGAATTCGTATAAATTTCTTGAGGTTTATTGGATGTAGATTCGGATACATTTTATTGAACTTTTGTATGTTCTGCTGATAATTTCATCAAACTGTCCAAAAATAATAATCAAATTCATAAAAACTTCGTTTGAATAGTTTTGTTCCATTGTTTTTGAAGGTATTTGCAACTTCTGAGATGTCAAAAGTATCGATACTATTAGTAGATTGTCACAACGTTACTGTCAAATAGTGATAATTGCATGCTTACTTGATGCCGTCATGCGTATACTATAGTCTGTCCAGCGACCGTTGGCGTGTACGTCACCAATTGTATATGACGTCGATCGTGAACACTGTTGCCAGACGTAATAAATAATCTTAAATCTAAATAGCTTACCCAATTTTCAACAAAATGAGATATCTTGCATGTTTGACATGACGGGGATTTTTAGCGGTAAATTCAAATTGACCATTATTCCCTACCAGAACTGTCTATCTATATGGAATCCATATTCATCGATCGATAAATCAAACTTAATTAAAAAATCTTCTAGGTTACTCGGCGACTGTCAAACGTGAAATGCCGATTACCGGCGCGTTGGTCGAGAGGGTCCAACAACATTGCAAATTTTTCAATTAAATGACAACTTAACAAACATTCAACTTATTTTCATTACTCGGAATGTTAGTTTTTCTTGAGAAATACATACGATTTGATTTGTCATAATGGATGATCCGGTCACTATCATTACATAACTACTTTTTCAGAAAATTACTTACGACAGATATAAATTTTGACCATTTCGAATTTTATTTATTTGGGCAGGCAGCCTTGCGTCGTTATTTGCGCATGACTGTGACGTACACGCCAACTTAGACTGGACAGACTATATATCTTTTATACGGCCCCAAAAATAGTAGTCTAGTGGATTTAAATCCGGCGATCGGGGTGCCTACGGAATAGCAACACCTCTTCTAATCCATTCACTCGGAAATAACTCGTCTAGCCAATTCCTAATATTCACAACATACTGAGCTGGCTCACCGTCGTGCTCTGCCATTGCATAAACCACGTACAAAGTGGATATCTGCTAACTCTCTATTTGAAAACCTTTGCATTACTACTAAACAGCTCTTTTTCCGGCTCAATTGAAAACTGGGCGATTAATAATTAACAGCTTATTTTCCTTTACCAGCAAATCGAAAAACGTCATTTGTTTTCAGGTCTAATGATTTTTTTTCTTCGATTTGCACATTGAAAAACAAAAAATCAATTCGTGAAGAAATATTGAATTGAATTTTTCTCGAAAATGCTGCCTCCTAGCGAAGTATGAGAAGGGTACCTTATTTGTAGAGAAAACTTTATATTTTCAAATTTTGAGGTCAAAATTACTAAAAATTAACCAACAAAAAATTTGGGCCAAATTAGAAGAATAGAGCGTAAAAAATTTCGTTATTGTATCAAATTTTATCCAGTTACCTTCACAGGTTTCGAAAATATTTACAAAAAAACACCATCCGGTCTTCAGCTTTAACAACCTGTATCTTAAAAACGAAGAAGTATATCACATAAGCTTTTGTATTAAGTATGAAGTATTGACATAATTATGAATTTGCAGTGAACGTCTTCGCAGATTTCAAGCAATGAAATTCCAAAATTTTTCCTTTCGTAATTCTCATTTAGATCAAATTTGCATTCAACAGAAGGCAATTTTTTTTTTTATCTCGAGGGACCTACAGTTTAACGCCGGTTCCGAACGGCCAATGGGCTTGTAAACGAAGTACATTACCCAACAATTTATTTTCATAAATAGAACCACTAAATTCCTGACATACACAACACCCAAGAGCAAGGTGGGACTCGAACCCACATCCTCGGCTTACAAGCGGTATACCTTACCGCTGGTCTACCGAGGCCTCCCAGAAGGCAATTATTACTGAAGAGAAGTGGTACTCAAATTATATGATTCATTATTAGTTGTCGAACAGTCAAAAACATCCACTCGAAACTTACCCAGTGAAGAAAGGGAAACAAGAAATCACATACCTGAAAGAAAAATAAAAGTATAAATTAGTATTTTATATCAGATATAACTTATGAATGAAACATCTAAAAATAAATATAACTTGTAGGTACAGCAGATTTTCAGGAATTCTATGGCTATCAAGTTTCCAGGAATTATTCTACGCTGAGGTTCATGTTTCAATCTGATGTTTTCCATGCTGATTGTGTTTTTAAGAATTTGCATTGAAAAGAAAAGATTGAACTAACCAGTATTTATAATATATAGATTAAAGGGCGAATGTTTCTTATAGGTTGCTGTTCTCACATTTTTTCAATTTGTAATCTTCTCTTTATAACTAAACATAATCTCTACTTTCTGAGGAGGAGAATTAAGATAAAATGAGAACACATACAACTGTATATGCACAATGACAATAAGACACCATCGCGTAATAAAAGAATTTATAATATATATATATTAACTGAAATTGAATTCTCGCACATCAATTGGTGAAACATCATAAAGAATAAAGTATAAACTTTAAAATAAAAACACTTGGCTTATGTTTCACAATATAAAAAATCTTTAGATACTGTACTTAGCAGTAATAAAAAGTCGACATGTTTCGAGCTTTGAACTCATTATCAAGACTGACTACAGGAGAGTAGTCAAAGTAAAACAAGCACCCTAAGCTATTAATTTGTTTTCACTTTCGAGTGTCTACTTTGAGACCTACAACTCCTATTTACAATATTCACAAAAACTCTTCTCAGCCAATTAATCAATTCATCTACATCTACATCTACATTACCTACCTACCTACTTAACGAATTTGTTAACAGCTGGTGAGAGCAAATAAAAAGTTATTATATATTTTTGAAGATTAGCGGGATTCTGCGATCTTTAACGTTAGCAAAATGATCTATAATATCCCCATAAAATTTTTTGTCTTTCGCCAAAAGTTTTACCAATTCCTTTTCAATAGACAACAAACTAATATTTTTCAAACGATCCTGGCTCATTGAATTTCGTAAATAAGTTTTAATTCTTTTAAGAGTGGAAAACGAGCGCTCTACGGAAGCCGATGTCACCGGGATAGAAACAATTAGACATAAGAGTATGAACTTGGGGTAAATCATGATTCAAATCATTATCAAAAAGGTATTTAATAGTCCTCACATGATTTTCATTTTGCCCCAAAATTTCATTGTCATTATAAACAACACACAGTTAACTTTTTATGGCCACCTTATCAAAAAAGTGAATTTTTGACATAAATTTTCCAAAGGGTTATCTGGAAAATTAGCCGGAAATCCGGTTAACAAATTTTTATTGAGTAAGTCGAAGAAATGCAGTTCTTTCAAATCAGAGAACCTTATTTCTATTTGACCCCTAATAGTATCCAAAATTTCATAAAATATTTGCTTATAGTGAAGCTCCATATCTGCGTAACTGAATTTCTTTCGTTTTGGGCTAAATTGAGTCGTATCATGAGTAGTTTGAAATACAGAAAATAGTTTTTTAAAATAAACTTCTGCACGAAATTCTGAAATTTTTTCCAAAAGAAACTTGATCCGATTTCGTGAGTAAATTACATCTGAAAACTTGTGCTGTAAGATTTGAAAAACTATTTCTGTTTGTTCAAAAATTAATTTAAAGATGTTTAAAAAATATATAAATTCCTTATCTTGTAAGTAAGATATTAATCCGCGTGCTGTATTTAAAGTTACTTTATCGGTGAAAAATTCCTCACTTTCAACTAGGTATAGAATTAAATCCTCAAATCCTAAGCGGTCCCAAACAGAGACATTTTCACTAGTAAAAAGTAAACACTGCCAACAAAATAATTTATTTTTTACGTGTGATCCGGTTAGGCAAGGATGTCTCTCATAATTCCTTGTATTAAAACCGCGGTTTTGTTGTCTGTTACGCTGCACCAAATTGTTTAATTCAGCAAATTGTTTAATTCAGGGGTAGGTCGCAATGTTTTTATCAAAACTTTATCCTCATAACTTAGTGCACTAAAGTTATGGGATAACAAATATTCCAATAAGTCACCATTGAAATTTTTGAAATTAACTTCAGTAACCAAACTCATTTTAAAACAACACGCGAGCAATATAAGTAAACACGCTGCCATTATTAACTACGATCAACCTACGATTAATGCTTTCCAACGAATTCACTCGATGTCACGCGAAATTCTATAGTTGTGATTGGTCGACATTGTATGAGACTGGGCTCTATCGGTGTTGCCATTTACATATGTTTTGCTTTTCTATTGCAATGAAGGATTATTTGCACCGTTGTTTGCTTTTCTGTGTCAGGCATAATGAACGTTGAGAATATACCTTTCCATGCCTCCGCAGCGTTGCCACAAATCTTGAAATGAATGAAATGCAGTAAATGTAAATACCTTCTATCGTAATTAATAAATTATATTATATAATGTAGGTTGAAAGGAAGGTAGGTGCATAAAATAATATGATTTTGATTAATATGAATATGCTGAATGCTGACTATTCAATATAATATATCTGTGATACACGAAATATTATTGAGGAGGCTTAGCCTCCTTTGACTAGCCGCCCCTGATATATATATATATATATATATATATATATATATATATATATATATATATATATATATATATATATATATAGAGGTATATATAGTTTCAATGTTCATTTTACGTTTGAGTGAGGGCGTTGAAGTTTCCGCGTCTTGTGCGGTAACCGTCTATTCACACAATTAGTTTCTGGTTACAATAGTTTGAAGTAGCTGTATCTACTTGAAATTGAGCAGCAAGAAGTGCTAGAATTGCCAGAAAACATAGAGAGAGTGGAACTGTCTACACGTAGTCCAAAACGTTCTAGATGCATTAACATTTAATATCTGTGAACCGTCGAATCTTACATAAGGACTAAGCTTTCACCCCCATAAAGTTCAAACTGTTCAAAATAAAAAGATTCTGATTTGGTTACTCGTATACATTTTTGTGAAGAACTTTTTAAGCGTTTGGAAAGTGATGATTACTCCATCATATGGATATGTCAGATGATTCCTCATTTTGTCTTAACTGCTATGTTAATGAACTACATAGCTGATATCAGCGCTCTGTAAACTTTGTTCACTTACTTGAGAAACCATTGCGCTAATCATAAGGTGACAGTATGGTATGCTTCTTCGTCATCTACAACCGTTCCAGCAAGACGATGCTACCAGCCATACTACTCGTATATTGAAAATATCAGTGAGTATATATGTATATATGTATGTATATATATATATATATATATATATATATATATATATATATATATATATATATATATATGTATATATATATATATATATATATGTACAGGGTCACTCACGGTGGATGGGTGGATGGTAGGTTAGACGTTTACGGAGAACGGGACATGGGATTATTCTGAAAATTTGGTTTCATGGGTCATTGGTTTTGCTCTATCGATCTAAAATAATAGTGGCGCTGCGGCGTTGCCGCTTATACTGAAAAGTAGCAGCAACTATGAAATTTCAAATGAGACACCCTATATATTATTCCATTTTTTGCTTCTCTACCATTTTCCAATTGTTTTTGTATGATACTTCCCTATACCTATCTCCAGAGGTTTTCGAGAAATTAAATGGTTTCCTTATTTTTGTGTGCAAAACATAGCTTCAATTAAATGTTCATTAATAAGGTATTCAGATTCGTAGGACGCTGAAATTTTAGGCGTAGTTTGCCAAGTTCCGACGTATTAGGAATATTCTAAGGACTTTGTTCTCCATTATACAGGGTCGTTCAAAATTTGCGATTTTAACGATAAATACAAAAATAGTAAAAAGTGCATTTTTTCAAATGTAATACCCTGTATATTATTGAATATCTCGAAAGAAAATTAAAATTTCTTTCAAATGCTAAATTATGTTCCTATACCTAAAAAGTCAGGTTTCCGAAATAAAAGCAAGTTTCTATAAAAATCGGATTATTTAGCCATATTTTGTATGAAGTAGCTATGAAATGTCAAGAAAGATGTCACTATGAAAATTTGACAATTAGTCCATCAACAATAAAACGTTCGCACGTTCATTAACGAAAATTTGATTCGAAAACAATGACAATGGAAGGCAATAACTATTCTCATGAAGTTTTGATGAAGTTATTTATTGTACATGGTCAATGTGACCAAATAATAGCAAGAACATGCAGAAAATTCAATGAAATGTATACCTATTGACAACCAATAAACGAGAGAAAATTTGTACGTTTACAAAATAATTTTATCACTTATGTTATGTCTTTTTACGTAATGCAAATTGTTTTTTATTAGTTTAGTAAATTTCGTTCCGCTTTCAGTATTGACCCATGAGTGATAAAATTATTTTGTAAACGTACAAATTTTCTCTCGTTTATTGGTTGTCAATAGGTATACATTTCATTGAATTTTGAATTGAATATATATATATATATATATATATATATATATAATTATATATATATATATATATATATATATATATATATATATATATATATATATACACTGGCCAGCAAAATTAACAAAATTAATTTTCTCGCGAACTGCTGAATCGATTTAGATAAAAAAAAATTTCAAAGTAGCTTAAATTTTCAGAAATGACGTTATGGAAAGCGATAAAATTTAAATTTGAGTTTTAGGCATATACTGGGTGTTTGAAGAAAAACTAGTTTAATGCACAACTTTTGTCATATACTGTGGAAATTCCCATCAACATTATTAGGTGTCTCTCTAAGTCAAAATATAGCCCCATCTTTTACAAGCATTTTGCTTTTTTATTCAATTTTTTATCTTGCTTATTAAATGAAATACGGAATTTAATGTAAAACATAACAACTAAAATTTATTTGAAAAAAATTTGAAATAAAATCTTGAACATGAAAATGAAAAGTCAACATGGGGTGTTTTCTCCCCTATTCCTTATAACTAATTGACATCGACGACCCATATTTTGAACCAGACGTTTAATTTTTGCTTGATCTATATTTGTCCATATTTCCCTCGTAATGTTTTCTACATTTTCCAAGGAGGCAGGTGGGGGTTGATGATCTCTAAGCTGCCTTTCATTAGATCCCATAAATGTTCTGTAGCGTTAAGGTCTGGACTACCTGGAAGCCAATCTAGGACCTCAATATTCACCTGATTTAGATAATTTTGTTCCATTTTCGCAGTATGTGGTCTGGCATTATCTTGCATTGGTATAAAATTATCTGCAATATAACCAGCCATAGGGACCACATGCTCTGAAAAAATTTCGTCAATGTACTTTTCGCTATTTAAAGGTGTTCCATGCAAGGGCACGATGACTGTACGAGCTGCCAAAGAAATTCCACCCCAAAACATCACAGAGCCTCCATTAAATAACTCGGTTTAGCGAATATTATTTTGTGAATAACGTTCGTTTGGCTGTCGAATAATTTCTGAGCTTCGATCCTTGCTGTAGAGACAAAACCTCGTCTCATCAGTGAACAAAACTCGTTCCCAATATTCAGCAGTCCAGTTCACATATTCCCTAGCAAATTGAAGTCCTTAAGTCTTTTTTCGACATTAAATTCTGTATTTCATTTAATATGTGAGATAAAAAAGTGAATAAAAAAAACAAATGCTTGTAAAAGATGGGGCTATATTTTGACTTAGACAGACACCTAATACTGTTGATGGTAATTCTCACAGAATATGACAAAAGTTGTGCATTAAACTAGTTTCTCTTCAAACACCCAGTATATACCTAAAACTAAAATTTAAATATTCTCTCTTTTCATAACGTAATTTCTGAAGATTTAAGCTACATTGGAAATTTTTTTTATCTAAATCGATTCAGCAGTTCGCGAGAAAATTAACTTTGAAATTGACCCAAGTTTTAGTGGTGCGTTAATTCTGCTGGCCAGTGTATATATATATACAGTGCTTTCATGATGAAAGGAACAAATTCATTAAAAAATTAGGTTTCTATTTCATGTTAAAATCCTCGGACAGGTCGATTAGTATTTTTATTTGGGCAATTTTCGCAATAAAAATTTTGTATACAGGGTGTCTCATTCAAGAGCTATGGCTTTGTCATTAGTTTTTTTAAAGGTAATACCCTGTATATTATTTCACTTTACAATTCTACGATAAATTCTTATCACTTTTTGTGAACATACCATATGCCTCAACTTGATGGATTCCCAGATTATAACGGAGATAGTGGAGCACCTGGAGATTTAAAATGTGGATTAAAAGTACAAAAAAAAATTTAGGTAAACATTGTCATTAAATCTGAAGAATGAAATTTCAAATGTACCATCTGAATTCATTCACTGGTGCTGTATAGTCCGCAGTTTTCACGTTTTTAACGCTCCAGGCACTACACTACTTCATTGTTTAAGAAAATGCAATTACTTGAGAGAGAACGTATTGAAGTACTTATGATGATTGGTTTTGGAGATAGGGTGCGTTCACAAGAAGAAGTCTGCAATCTATTCAATGAAAATCATCCTGATCGTCCGCCAATTACTAGATCGACAGTCAGCAAAATTGAATCAAAATTCAGGAGATACGGCCACGTTAGAGATTTACCTAAAGGAAGACCACCGAGAGTATCTGAAGAAACAGTGCTGAACGTTCTACTAGAAACCCAAGATAACCCTCATACATCCATTACTACAATTTCCAATAATTTCAATTTATCAGTAGGGTCCGTGCATAAAATACTTAAGGTAAATAAGTATCATCCCTATAAAATTAAGCTGGTACATGAATTATTAGAAGACGATTTTGACCGCAGAGTACGGTTTTGTGAGCAGATTCTTGAAATTCATAATCAACATCTAAATTTCATTACAAACATAATTTTTTCTGATGAAGCCACCTTTACTTTAAATGGCCACGTCAACAGACAAAACTGTAGGTATTGGGCGACCGAGAATCCTCATTGGATGCAAGAATGCCACACACAGCGGCCTCAAAAAATTAATACATGGGCAGCGATTGTTCGAAATCGTATAGTTGGTCCCTATTTTTTTGAAGGAACACTAAACGGAGAGGACTACTTGAACTTTCTTCAGTTCGAACTCATTCCGGCTTTAGCTGTTTTATTTCCTAACCCACAAGATCCTGACATACCTAATAACGAGATATGGTTTCAACAAGATGGGGCACCTCCTCACTATTCAATCGCTGTTCGACAATTTCTTGATGCAACTTTTCCCAACAGATGGATAGGACGGAGAGGTCCGATTGAGTGGCCGCCAAGATCACCGGACATAACCCCATTGGACTTTTTCTTATGGGGTTATTTGAAGTCTAAAGTTTATTTGAATAGACCAAATAATATTGATGATCTAAAAGAGAGAATCAGGCAGGAAATAAGACTTATCAGTCCAGAAGTAATTGAAAATGTGCAACGGGAAACATTGAATCGACTTCAAAAATGTCTCGAAGTAAACGGACAACAGATTGAACATATGTGAAAATTAAATTAGTAATTACATTTGTGTGTTTTCATATCGTACCTCTCATTACCCACTATCTCCGTTTCTGGCAATCCATCGAGTTGAGGCATATGGTATGTTCACAAAAAGTGATAAAAATTTATCGTAGAATTGTAAAGTGAAATAATATACAGGGCATTACCTTTAAAAAAACTAATGACAAAGCATAGCTCTTGAATGAGACACCCTGTATACAAAATTTTTATTGCGAAAAATGCCCAAATAAAAATACTAATCGACCTGTCCGAGGATTTTAACATGAAATAGAAACCTAATTTTTTAATGAATTTGTTCCTTTCATCATGAAAGCAATGTATATATATATATATATATATATATATATATATATATATATATATATAGAATTATATATATATATATATATATATATATATATATATATATATATATATATATATATATATATATATATGTTCAGAAAGATTTCCGCGGTCGGAAGTATTTGAAAAAAAAAAACTTGGTTCACGGAATGAACCGCGTAAAAGATTTGAAAAATCTCGACGTTTCGGCTCCTTTTGCGAAGCCATCTTCAGGAGAATTAGAAGGGAAATAATTCAGACTCGTGGCCTCAATCTGCCTACTCCACGAATCGAATTTAGGAGGAATACATTCACTTTCGGTAAGACACTCAGATATCGCCAACGCCCTTTCCCAACATCACACCCAAACAGGCCACATTATCGATTTCCCCAATACAAGAACTATTGCTCCCGTCCGATCTTTCAAATCCCGAATTATCCGTGAAGCTGTAGAAATAGAAAAACGTCCAAATTGTTTGAACACCAGAGATGACAGTCACAGACTCCCATCAGCATGGAAACCACTTCTCAGTGGTCGCCATGTAACGCCCAATCAGAGTGCATCCCGCACTGATGAGCGTGAGTACCCACCCCCCTCCCCTATAAATACGGCCACGCGACGATCGGCCCGTCAGTTGACTCTGAAGAGTAGGCAGATTGAGACTTCAGAGTTGACAGGAAGCAATACGGTTAGTGGAGTAGGCAGGTTGAGACCACGCAATCGTATTGTTTCCGATTCCTCCTAAATTCGATTCGTGGAGTAGGCAGATTGAGGCCACGAGTCTGAATTATTTCCCTTCTAAATTCTCCTGAAGATGGCTTCGCAAAAGGAGCCGAAACGTCGAGATTTTTCAAATCTTTTACGCGGTTCATTCCGTGAACCAAGTTTTTCATATATATATATATATATATATATATATATATATATATATATATATATATATATATATATATATTGAATTTTTAAATACTACACTTTTGAAGAATAATTTACTGTTTGAGTTGAAAGTTTTTCTGTAATCCGTTATCAGCGGGCAAAATTTCATTGTGTGCAGCATTTCTCCTTCAACACGTGTTTTCGTTCTTACTGAACCGGAACAATGAAGCGAATATTCATCACGTTCGATGTAACGACTGGATAGCGACCGAACCCCTATGTAAACACGTATTGCGAATCCATACACTGTGTTCCTTTAATCTACAGGATCTACTCTGTCTCACTATGAAAGTTCCAATCGAAATATGGAAAATAAATTTTTCATACCGGAGCAAATAGCATGAAACATAGAATGCCTAAGTTGAAGTTGACAAAAGGATATAGGCCAAGCTACAGAGATTTTTTTATGTAAAAAGTGTTAGAAGAAAACCAGCTCCGCCATTGCTTGTAAAATAGTTCCACATGATATAGAGATATGTTTTTCACTCGACTTTATTGTTTATATCTTTGTTATTGACAATTTTATGCAAAAAATTATTTTTTTGCTTATAAAATTGAAACTATCAGAGTAATTGTAATGGTGTCAATAGACTTATTGTAGAAAATGAAAAGACGAAAAAAATGAGTGGTCGAATGACTCGATCAGACCCTTAGTCTATGGGAAAATCGAAAACAACCGGCCAAAATGCAGTTTTTTCATAAATTCATAACTCGGTTATTTTTTGAGTTGAAGCGTAGATCCTCCGGTTAGTATTATTTATCAATATAAACTTTATTTTTGCGAAGAACAGGAACTGTCCGATGCATAGTATTTGATCTGTGGCCATTTGAATATTTTAGTATGCAATTTTCCAGCAGACCTGAATGCGACAGGTATGGTCCGATTTCAATTTACTAAAAAGATTTTCAAAGTAGAATTCTCATAGTTCAAAACGATCATCTTGGTTTTACACGAAAACGCTGAGAAATATGTTAAAAATAAAGCTGAACATGACGAAAAACGGCCGAGAAATAACCGTCATGTTCAAAATGCCGACGTTTTCGAATGTCATGCTTATCCTTGCCTGCTGCTCTACCCCCACTCTTCAACTACTCTTACGCGCTCGGCCCTTTTTCGTCATGTTCAGCTTTATTTGTAACCTATTTCTCAGCGTTTTCATGTAAAACCAAGATGAACGTTTTCAACCGTGAGAATTCTACTTTCAAAATCTTTTTTGTACATTGAAATCGGACCATATCTGTCGCATTAGGTCTGCTGGAAAATTGCATAGTAAAATATTCAAATGGCCACAGATCAAAAACTATGCATCGGACAGTTCCTTCTTTCCGCACAAATAAAGTTTATATTGATAAATAATACTAACCGGAGGATCTACGCTTCAACTCAAAAAATAACCGAGTTATGAATTTTTGAAAAAACTGCTTTTGTTAAATTTTCACGGATTTTATTCGTAATATCGACTTATTAATACATTTATTGCAATTTTCCTTCATTTCATTCGTAAAATCGACTTTCATTGTTATTTAATTTATATAATACATTCAAAAAATATTGACGACATGCACATGCGCCGAGGGGATTTTTCATTCCTAGTGCTACGCAGTAGGGTGTCCCTCATTTTTTCTTTTTTTTTTGGTCACATTTCAAACAGCGTAACAATAGGCATTTTAATTTTAAAAACGAGCGAGCAGCTCAGCGTCATTACTAGGGTTATATTCGCCCCCCATTTTTGTTCTATTTGAAATTTTACGCCAAATGGAGAATTGAAGGAACTGTGAATGTGAAAAAATCCTTAAAATCCATGAAAAAATATGAAATCTCTATATTAACATAGCGGCGATTAAAGAAAATATTAATGTTATAAATTAACATGAACACAGTCCACGTAGGAATTTTCTGCCCACTACTCACTCTAAAGGCGCTGTGGAGGTGAGCGAAATCTTAAAAACTACCAAAACAGTAATGAAAACATCGAAGGAAAGATCACTTCTTAATTCAAGTTCCATACAAGTTGATACATTCATCACAATGACTATATCTGTGGTTGTACCGAAAACAATGAATTCTTTATTATCCTCTTCAGACCCCAAATATCATATATGATACCTGAAGATCTGCAGCATGTTTAGACTGCTTAAATTCAATTTACGGGTGTATCCCGTTGGTATCGTATCTGATATGCATCTCGCGCCTTAGAAATTCACATTTTACCGCTTTCCAATCAGTTCTGTGAAAACAACAGAACAAATAACATGGACTCGCAAGTTCATAGACGGAATTATTATTATTTTAAAAGTAAGTAAAAAATTTTGATATTGAAAAAGCTGTTTGCTTATAATTTTTGATGATTGGAGTTAGGAGAAAATAGCAAATGTAGTTTTCAATTATAACATCGGACATTTGAACCGTTGTATCACTGCTGATACCTTGAGTTTTCGAGACTACAATATTTCTTAAATTACTATAATAGGTTATACACGTTTACCGGGTTTATTTCAAGTTTTCACAGCACTTACTCGAGCTGAACTGGAGGAAGAAATCGCTAAAATCGATGAGATGTCAGATTTGCAAAATATTGATCCGGACAACTCAGACTTTGAATCTTCAGACAATGAAGACAATTTTGAGCTGTTAATCTTCCTGAGGAGACTTTGCCAGAAGGAAACGAAATAGCTTCACAGGATAATTTCGACTCTTCGGGTCATGAGTTGCCTTAAGCAAATCTCGTGGATCGTGACAAATGACAGAGTAACTTATAAGTAAACAATTAACCAGAAAGAATTCAAATATTATTATTCCTCTGGTCAAGGTCTATAAACAGCTAATAGAGTATTTCTCAAAATATATAGACCAGAATACATGGTTGGAATATCGTCAGCATGCAAATTGTCTAGGCTTCCAAAAGAAGCCTATTCTAGATTATTTGGCATTCAGAACAAAATTGGCTGAATCCCTAATATTCAATCCCAAATATGTAGCAAGTGATGAAAGCAGTTGTGAAAGCGATTAAGATGGACCTGCAGCTAAATTAAGAAAAGTGTTACCTGTTCCGCTACAAGAGCTAAGAAAGCATGAAGCCAAACATTCGCCCGAAGACACCACACGTTCTTGAAAAAGTAGGTCAAACTTAAGACTTCCAGGTGTGACAAGTTGACTTATATAATAGTTATTTATGTACCAAGTGCGTTATATAGATCATTATGCCCTGAGGGAAACATTCGGCCCGAGGGCCTCTGGCCCGAGGGATGAATGTTGCCCGATGGGCATAAGGATCTAGTAACGCACGCGGTGCATACAAGATTTTATTTCTCACGAAAAAAATATTATATTATGATGAAAAAGCGATTTTAAAATCGTTTCATTGCTCCTATCCATTTTCCTTCTCATAGTAGGCATGTCATTTGTTGATATTTTGACGTTTGTGAATATTTTTGTCATCATATTCAGTGAATGTCATGCTGCTTTCTTTGTGTAGTCTTATAGAAATAATGGAAATGAAAATGAATTTACCCAAGAATATCATAGAAAATGCAGCCAAAGCTGCGAATAATTCATTGCCGGAGAAATCCAGAGTCGTATACGACAAGGATTATGAAGTATTTAATCAATAAAATTTGCTTCATTTCTCCTAGTACTATAAGCGGGCGTTTTGAATCCATTATGCCCGCAAATGCGGGCATAATGGCCTAGGGCATAATGAGTGTGTTTATAGCAACCGTATCCAAGGTGAAATAAACATATTATATACAAGTGAAAAATAAAATATATTACTTGCACAGCATTCTATAGCATATTCTTAATTAGAGCTTACATTATGCCGAACAATTCTGATGAATTGGACTACTAACATTTTTTGAATTTGTATTGTCAAAGGCTCAAGGTATCAAATATGATACCGCCCCCAAAGCCACCCCCAAAGACACAGGATTTTTTATATTAATTTTCTGTTGTTATTTGTTTCTATTTAAACTGAAAAATACATATATTGTTAATATTTAGAAAAGAAATTCACTTGGGTCCGAAGAGGTTTTAATATGAGATTAACAGAGACGATTATTTATAATAATGGTGGTTCTCGCTGCCCGCAATTGCTCAAATAATAATTACCGATATGTGTTCCCTTTGATTATCATAACTTATGTAATAATTGTTACCACAACAGATATTTACTTTATTAGCACGTCTATTTTGACTGCTGTTTGGTCATGGTGGTTTTGGCAATGTATTCATATTGATAACGGGCATGTTGGTTGTGGGATAGTTATCAAAGTAGTTAGTTGATACGATGATTATCATTACAGTTTTCATCAATGCAGCGCAAAGTTTTATTGATATGGGGTGTCCATAATTTTTCCAATTCGTTCAGTGATGTATTTTTCGAAATATTCATCATATATTGATGAATCTCAATCGATGAATCTAAGAAAATAGCCAACATTTATATTATATATTGTAATGTTTCTTGTTTTAACTCGATAATATATAAATTTAGCCGTGTCTTGAGGAATAACCAAATTGATTGTTTTATTCTTTCGTTCGTATCAAATACTTCTTTGTTAGGGGTGGAGAAGAATACAGAAGATTTCACTTTTAACCTTAATTGAACGATATTAAGGCCAATACTATGACCAACCAGGTTCCCAGGTATTCTATCACTATTTTGGTTGCTTAAACTGGCAAGAAGAATTGTCTGCGAAAGACATATGATCCTCACCTTGACCCTCACACAGGAATCTAAAGGATAAGAACAAACGTCGAACTTGCGCAACTGTACCAAAGCCCGGAAATCACGAAAGAGATTAAAGCGAGTAGCTTACGATGGGTAGGGCACGTACAAAGAAGTCAGAATACAAGAATAATAAAATCGGTATGAGAAGAAGCCCCCGAGGAAGAAAACCACTAGGTAAACCAAAACTAAGATGGCGAGATAACATCTGGAAAGATCTCTCCATCCAGGAAGTGGACCTTGAAACATGGAAGGAGACAGCGGAAGACCTGACGAGATGGAAGTAGATAACGGAGGCAGCCAAAACCCACCCCGGGTTGTAGTGCTACAGAGAGAGAGAGAGAGAGAGTAAACTGGCTGGATGTGATATTTCGTTTGCAAGTGCATTTATAAGGCTTTTCTAAGGTTTCCGGCTTTTAAGGGTTTTCTCGATGTTTATTGAACCATGACTTTATACATCAGTTGTACGGGTATCAGTCGCTTTATTCCGAGAAGTAGCAAGTCAGTTATTGGGTTTGCATCAACACCATATCAAAAGAACATTTCTTCCATCATCCTATTTTAAAAGGAAGAATACAAGATTTAGTACTTGTTCAACTTCATCAGTTTTATTTGAGAACCATATACAGCTATTGCGGATTTTGAAATTTCTCAAAATAGATATGAATGATTTTCTTCTAGATTCCTTCTGCTTCTTCAGAACATATTCGTATATCCTCATGGTTGAGGAATGTTTTAACATTACCTATTACATCAAGAGAGGGTAAATCATTTTCGAGAGAATTTTCACTGGTTTGAATACTATTTGAATAAAACCCTTCTCACTATGGGTACATACACAGTGGAGCCGAGATGTACGTTGGTAGCCGGGATGGTAGCTTACTCGCTTACTGCGATGTAACAATCCTCCCACAGTTGGCAACGTACCCGTGCACAGTGGAGCTTGGCTGGTTACCTCGATGGGCGCAGGGATCCTGGATGTATAGAAATATAATTGCTACCCAGATTGTTCACATAGCTCTAAGCTAGGTAATGCAATGTTAGGGTACCTACACAGTGGAGCCGGGATGTACGCTGGTAGCCGGGATGGTAGCTTGCTTGCTTACGAGATGAGTAAGAGACGTTAAGCGCTTTCTAGCAGGTCCAGCTTCAATTGCTTGTTGTCATTCAATATGTGGCAGACGGGACTGGCGTAATAAAAAGGCGGTTGAAAAATGCGCAGGCGCTAGTCGATCCTCATAGCTTGGAGCTATGTAAACAATCGGGGTAGCAATTATATTTCTATCCATCCAGGATCCTTGCGCCCATCGAGGTAACCAGTCAGGCTCCACAGTGCACGGGTATGTTACCAACTATGGAAAGATTGTTACATCGTACTAAGCGAGTAAGCTACCATCCCGGCTACTAGCGTACATCTCGGCTCCACTGTGTATGTACCCTTAGAATAAGTCGTTATTTCCGTGTAATGGGATTGGTGTGAAAATTACACCTATTCTTCTCTGGTTTGGAGAATACTAAATCCTTGATATAATCCAAGTCCTTTCATAATATTGAATGACAAGCAACCGAATCAAGAAAGCGCAGAGCGTCAACGTGAGCCCCCTCCCATTCTGCCAGGTACTCATCTAGTAAGCGAGTGAGCTACCATCCCGGATACTATCGTACCGTACATCCCGGCCTCACTGTGTATGTACCTTAAGTCTGGATCATGAAATACAAACTTTATTTGGTGAGTAATTATTCAAGATTACATGAATTTGATGTCATTCTCAATTGCTTCCTTCGTACTTCACAATGAATACTGCTATTTAAAATTGATCGAATAATCGAAATAAATTATTTGGTTACAAAAAACTGCCGAGTATATTAAAATGCTGAGTATATTAAAATATAAAACAATAATATATATTATGAAAATCCATTGAATACGATCACCATACGTGTTTAAATATTGAGCTCCGTTCACTTCAGTCGTAACATCGGAATGAAAGGAAATATTAGCTTCATTACTGCAGGACAGTTGAAAAGAGAGATATCGCTGGCCATGAAGTCGTTTTTCTGTACACAGATCGATAATATATAGAATACGCTTTGATGTATTATCAAAACTACATATCGGATATTCGACATATAAACAGACGGAATTCTTATTTTAAAACATATTAAGGAGGGCGATGTTTTGTGTATGCAGATGATACCTCAATAGTGATCTCGGGATCGACATCTGTGGAAATCGAGATGAAAATTGTTGAGGTGTGTGACAGGATGGAGTCGTGGTGTCAGCGCAACAGATTAATTCTCAATGCGAGCAAAACGGTGCTATTACAGTTGCATAATGGTAGGATATCACGTGATAACCAGTTGAATGGTGTTGACGATGAGACCCGATATTTGGGTTGTTTTCTTAACTCAGAATTGAGGTGGGAGACTCACACGAATCATGTTTGCAAAAGACTGAGTAGCGGATATTTTGCTCTTCTTCAGCTGAGGTCCAGTATGGCACTTACAGATCTTGTAGGTGTGTATCATGCTATGGTACACACGCACCTCACTTTCCACACATTATTATGGGGTATATCAACTAGTTGGAGGAGGGTATTCATTGCACAGAAGAGAGTTATTCGGCTATTGTTTGGCCTACATCCTACTGAGTCGTGTAGGAGGTATTTCGTTGGCCATGGTATACTCACTCTGCCCTCGATATTCGTCCTCAAAGCAGCAATGTATGCTAGACAGAATTTTGCCTCTTTTGCGAGACTGGGTGCTTCATATAATACAAGAAATGATTCGAAATTACTTTTTCCTAAGCATAAGAGTGCGTTGTATGAAAAGAGTCCCAGATATGTGTCTGTTACTGTTTATAATAAATTGCCATCATTTATTACTAGCATAAGTAGTACTGTAAAGTTCAAAAAAGAGCTGAAGCGTTTTCTGCTAGGTCGTGCATTTTATTCATTTGAAGAGTTTTGTTCCACATAGTTTTGTGCTGGTATTTGTAACTTATGTTGTGGATATGATAGTATGTTTTTAATTATATGTGTTTTCTAAAATTCTATTTATACATTATTATGACGTGTACATGCTTGTTTTAGCCAACGTACGAATAAAATTTATTTATTATTTATTTATTTATTTATTTATTTATTTATTTATTTAAAACAATCCAACAGATACGGCGCTGGGTTCGAATACCGGGTGAGATATGGATGTTGTAATTGTACATGTGTTTCAGAGAATATCATTCAATTATATTTACTGCGTACCTAATGTACATAGTTACAAGCCTGTGATGTTGGATGGCAAAACACATGCGAAATAGTCGTATGCATCCCACCATTTCATTCTAAAAATACTAGCCAGTATACTGCTTCATCAAGAGTACTAAAAAAATTATAAAAATTAAAAATTTTTAAAACTTTTTTACTTTTTTGCTTTCTTTTACATAATTCTACACAATTAAAATGACATATACAATTTTAAAGCACATTTGGCACTTTCAAGAATAGAGTTGGTCCTTAGTTGTAGTATATCGAATGCATATATCTACCATCTCAACACAAATCTAAACTAACAATGAATTCCCTCTCCCTGAAGACAACGATACGAACACATGGCAACAATGCCAACATTGAACAACGATAAGATTCAATTCAAAATATTTATACAGATTTCACTCAGTTGGTCTGTGTCTGATTTAAAATTCACTGCATTCACATCATGACTTATATGTACCATTTCCAGAAATAGCCTACTCGTATAATTATATTCTGTTTCTAGTATTTTGACATTGTCGAAATTAAAATGATGGCCCATTTTCAATAGTGATTGACTAATGCACACGAATTTTTTCCTATTTTACAGTCACTCTTGTATTGCGTCAAAATTTGTTTCAACCACTGCTGCGTTTGACCAATGTAACTACTGTCACATTCCATACATGGTATTCTATAGATGACATTATTTTTATATTGTACTGGTGTTTTATCCTTCATTCTAGTCAATAGTTTCGAGCTATCATGGGTATTATACTTTATTTTTATTTCTGGAAAATTCTTAAATATGTTCATAATTGACTGTGTGACTTTACCAACATACGGTAATCTCTTGTACTTAAATACTATATTTGCTTCTTCCGTGGGACCGTCATTGAAGTGATTACTGTAAATAAGTTTATTCAATAAACCTCTAGAGTACCCATTATTAGCAAAGATGTCAATTAGTTTTTCTAAGTTGTTTTTTTTTTTATTTCAAAAAAGTAGGCTATTTCTAGAAATGGTACACATAAGTCATGATGTAAATGCAGTGAATTATAAATCAGACACAGACCAACTGAGTGAAGTCTATATAAATATTTTGAATTGAATCTTATCGTTTTCCAATGTAGGCATTGTTGCCATGTGTTCGTCCCGTTGTCTTCAGTGAGAGGGAATTCATTGTTAGTTTAGATTTGTGTTGAGATGGTAGATATATGCATTCGATATAGTACAACTAAGGACCAACTCTATTCGTGTAAGTGCCAAATGTTATGTGCTTTAAAATTATATTTGTCATTTTGATTGTGTAGAATTATGTAAGAGAAAGCAAAACTGTAAAGAAATTTTAAAAATTTTAAATTTTTAAACAATTTTCAGTACTACTGATGAAGCTGTGAAAGAAATGGCGAAATATTGAGTTGAAAAAAAGACAAATA
>JARQZK010003630.1:735000-812500 GCA_030704885.1 Cynegetis impunctata
TCACCGCTTAGATAGAAAATGCAGAAATTCGTCGCTTAGACACGTACCTCCTGATATGAAGATATCTACTCTACAACAGTGGTGTATATGATTCCAAGGCACACTAACATAGTGATTTAAAACCTTTGGATATACTCACGAGAGCGCGCTCCGAATATTCTAGCAGCGTAATACGCAAAATACAACAACCAAATCATGAAAAACATACTTGTCGACCATGGTCAATTTCATACATTACATAAAGTGAACAAGGAAAATTCTTTAATAATTTAAAAAATTATCAAACAACTTTCCAAGGAAGCTGGTTATCGTATTCCGCAGCGCAAAATCTGCATTCACGATCGAACTCCTTGTTCACTTTATGTAATGTATGAAATCGACTATGGTCGACAAGTATGTTTTTCATGATTTGATAATTCCATACTTTTCATCAACTTCAAATATGGCAAAGTTGAATAACTATTCTCTATTTGAACCAGTTGAGAAATAGATGCTAAAAGTAGAACCGGGAATTACCACCATTATAGTGTGTTCAAGTTCAAAGCAAAATAATCTAGATAAATTTCATTAAATGTGAATGATCGGGCAGGAGAAACGAGTTCACCGATTGGAAATCAATTTTGCATTTCTCCAATTTAGTCCATATTTTAACTCACCTGTTCTATTAGGGACGAACACAACGATGAATAAAAAATAAGTGAGTAGCTTCTGTTCGTTGGTCTTCATAGTCGCTGATTCGAGCTGCACTTTTGAAAACTCCTTATTTCGATTTCATTGCTTCTTAACTGTTGAAGAAACACTCTAATCATTGTGACATATGAATTCACTATCTACGTTCACGAATATGCTGTAGGAAAGTTTTAATTCAATAACTCATGTGAGAACTTGTATAAATATTTCAACTATTTTTGCCTGAGCTGTTTATTAGTTAATTTTCTTTCTTTGGCAAAAACATGCGATTGAGTGTTCAAAAATAGCTTCTTCAAAAAGTTGTTGACGTTTCGTTACGAACTTTCTAACCGTTAAATGTCTGAAAAAATATCGTAAGAAAAAAAGAATTGTTATATATATATATATATATATATATATACAGGGTGTCCCGTAAATACCACGCCAGAGTGACACAGGTATATTGGTTTCAGGTCAATCAGATAGCATCAACATGACTTTAGTAAAAGTATTCTGGTTTTCGAGATATCGACACTCTTATGTTTTTTTGAAAAATCTATACTTTATTTTTGGTCATTTTCTCGCCTGTTTTGAATATAAATGAGTTCTAACTCATCGTTTTTTTTTGTGCTATCATCAATATATGGTTGAGACAATCGAACTATCATTTCATTGAAAACTAGCTCGGTAACCTCAAAAAAAAACTTGTTTCAATTTAATTTAAATCCGAAAACCTAAAGTAAAAGTAAAGTTTGACTATTTACTGTGAAAAAATATTGTACCAGACAGAATCAGCAAATGATCTTAAAAACTAGCCTATTCAATGCTCTTTAGAAAGCGGTATAACATTTGTGGTTTTTTTCTTTCAAAAGTCGAAAAATTTTGTCATTGAAGTCGTGCTACTTGCGAAATACACTGCACCGCAAATTTAACGCATACATTAAATATTTCCTAAGTTTTGACTGAATATTTTCTCAGGCGGTGATCCGATAAATTTTTCACCAAATTATATCTCCGTTTTTTGAGAAAATGCAATAGTTATAAAATGAACAAAAAAAAAATGAATAAACTTATTGTACAGGGTGTTTGAATAGCGACATGTTTTCTTCGTCCAAGTTTATATATATATATATATATATATATATATATATATATAATATATTATATATATATATATATATATATATATATATATATATATATATATATATATATATATATATATATATATATATATATATGTTACATATGTTACACTAAAAGTTTTCGGATTTGGCCGTTCTTTGTTATTTATTACGTGCTATTCAGTCCAATATTAACATTCAAATCTGTTATTATTAGATGGTAAGGGAAACCACAGAAACCTTTACCCACGTAATGTTCCAAATAGGTTCAAATTATTTTGATTTTGAAGAGTCAAAGAATAGGGTACTATTTATCTTTTCTTCAAAAATTTCTTATTGCGGCTGTGGCCGTCTTCAGTTATTAATTACGTGCTATTTAGTCCAATATCAACAGACAGGTCCGTTGATATTAGATGGGAAGAGAACCACAGAAACCTTCACCCACGTACAAAATAGGTTTAAAATATTTGATTGTTGTCTTTAAAAAGACATTACTTGTGATTTTGGAGATCACATGTTCTAAACTATACTTTCTTTTTAGAAAAATTGAAAATTCTAGATGTTTAGATTTTGTCTAAGAAGATGAGTTGTTGTGGTTAGAGTTTGTTTGTTGAATTATTTTGTTTTGATTTATATTGTTTCTTAGAAAAATTGAAGAATTAAATCCGCGTATATTGAACTCAAATGTTTGATATCTGTTCTATCATTTACGACTTCATTTAAATTTTTTTGAATATGTAACATTTTTAAATTTCTCTGCGTTTTTGATCTTTTTCTATTTCTAAAATTTTTGTGCTATTAAATTTGAAAGTATGATTCTCATTGTTTTTATGTTTTATTAGTGCTGTGGTTTGTGTTCTGGTATATTTAGTAAATGTCAAAGAAATTTCAATTTTTTCAAAAGTTTTGATAAAGCCACGAATGTCGTGGCGAAACGTCAACTTTTTAATAAAATCGAGTTTTTTAAGATTCAACAACCTTGTTATTGCTAATAATTATCAAGAGATTATGACCAAACATTCAGTTGAACAAAAACACCAGATAAATTTAGATAGTGTAGAGATTTTAGATAAAACATCTAGTTATAATAAAAAATTGATAATGGAGATGATACACATACAGCGTGAACATAACAGCATAAACAGGAAATCCGATGTGCAGAATTTAAGCAACATATATACTTTCCTATTGTCAACCGTTAAGAAAAAGAACCAAGTTAGCCAGCCTATGATATCTGTGTAATTTCATCATAGAATTTTCCGTCATATGTTTAACCGATTAATTGATGTCAACTGTCATTCTATTTTTATGAGAAAAATTTGTGGATGTGATATTACGTATAATTTTAGTTCAGCTAATCCAATGATCATTTTCACTGTAATAGAAAAATTTTGTTGATCTCACTTTTCCGTAAGTTCAATTCTTACGTTTTTAAAAAACCAATTCTAATTGTGAACTGTTTTTGTAGTAGCCCTGAGGAAGAAACAAATGTGTTTCGAAAGCTTGGCATAGAATAAAGAGATTAATATTCAACTTTCAGTCGATTTCCCTTACCTTCTAAATACAAATTAGTACGACTGTGATCTTACTTCAAATATATATATATATATATATATATATATATATATATATATATATATATATATATATATATATATGTTCATATGTATGTATAAGCTTATGTATTTTAGCGTTGTTTACACGATAGAGGGCGCAATTTTGAAGCAATAGGGTTGAAAGCTTGTAAATAGGTGGTGGCTTCGTATGATATCTTGGACGGGATTGTTTTTGGTTCGAATTGATTGGGGGGTTGACCCCCCTGGGGGCAAAATAAATCTTGTTTACACGATAAAGGGCGCAATTTTATAGAAATAGGGTTGAACGTTTGTAGATACGTAGTTTCGCATGATACCTTGGATGTGATTGGTTTTGGTACAAATTGGTTGGGGGGTTGATCCCCAGATTTTGAATTTAAAAAAAAATCATAATTTAATGAATATATTCTTCAAACTGGATACGTTTTGAAAACCTGCTCTTCCAATGCAGCTCGCTGCTATAGAGTTTTTATAAAATTATAGTTGATATCTAAGCTATTAATTAAATCACCCGTTAATTTGACCGATTCGAAATTTGGTAGTATTTTTCCCGAAAACAATAGATTATTTTGCAATGTATGAAAAGTCATCAAAGAGGCAAGGAAGTGGTATGAAAATCTATTAAATTGCAGCTAATAAAACCAGTTTGTGGAGAAATTCTCCCTAAAAGTGGGTTAGAGGCTTAAAAATGTGTGCGTAGATTAAGTTGATATTAGAAAAGTACCTTTTGGTGGTTTAAACATTTTTCTCTTATTTCCATCATCTTTATGTAGAAATTTCTTGTTTTTTTTCTATGGTTCTTGTGGTTCTGTGCATCTGCGCAGTTCCTTCAGACTGAGTTAGGGGGTTGAAAATTCGTATGTGAATTGAATTGATATTAGGGAAGTAGTTTCATCTATTTTACTTAACTGCCGCTATTTTAATGTAGATATATAATGTTCCAAATTGATTTTAAGGATTAAAGGCATTATTGAAAGAGCTCTATTGCTCACGCGTTGTTATTTCATACATTCATATGATTTTCGAATCTATTGTAAAATAATCATGCCGACAGAAGTCAATGTTTGATTGCAAGACTTTTCAAGAGAGGTTACTATCTATGGATTTCGCAACCTAGAATAATTAAAATATTATGAATGTACAAAATAATGCCTAAGGAAATAAACTCCTCCTTAAACTCTCAGTGGAAACACTGACATCTGTGAAAAAAACAGCACGTGATACTGAATACTGAAGCAAATAGTTCGAAATTTTGAATTATTCTAATAGAAAAACAATATATATGAAGGTAAGGAAGATATTTGAAAAATGATCGTATAATATTCCATTTTTTTGAAATTTCGTGAAATAATCCTGTGGGTATTTTGTCGTTTGAAAGTTTCGCAATATCTATTAGAACACCTATCCTACACCCCTCCTATGTTTAGCATATAATCTCAAAAACTAAAATTTCTCTATTAAAACTATGAAACAACATACACTTTTTCTTCGAACAGTTAACCTGTTGTCAATATCATCCACTCAATTAATCACTCATATTTAGTCATCTTCAGTTACAAATTCAACAAAACTATTTTCTTCACCTAATGAAAAAAGTAATAGTACTTCTACAACTGAACTATATATTCAATAGAATACAAAAACGTTGTCCATTATCATTCAAAAAAAAAATCGAGTTTTTTAAGATTCAACAAGCCTGTTATTGCTAATAATTATCAAGAGATTAGAAATAGTTCACAGGAAACAACAATTCGAATAAATATATATATATATATATATATATATATATATATATATATATATATATATATATATATATATATATATATATATATATATATATATATATATATATATATATGATGAAATTGAGTTTTTGGTGCCAAGCATCAAAAAAGTAATGAAACGAAAAACTATCATGGTCCTAGGTCCAACTTTGCTAATCGCACCCATTTTAATAAGCAGTGAAAACCTGCTAAAAAGATTAAATCTCTCCTACTTGCCTGATACATTGCGCATTTGAAAATTCGAGGTATTTTGAAAATAGATAAGAAACTCTAAATACTCATACCCCTTATTATTCAAAAACAATGCTTCGAAAGCTATCCATGTATGCGGGTGAGTGAACTCTGCAATACACAATCGAATCTTAACATCATGAATAGAATTATTTTAGCGCATGGAATTTGAGATATTCTTGTTTTATTCGCAAATACCGTTAGCAGATATATTTATTCAATAGACAATGAATGTTACTTGAAATGTCACCATAATTCAATGGTAAATAACAGTTCATTAAGATTTACAATTTTCATATCAACCAAGCATTATAGTACCTATGTACAGGCATTAATCAAATTCACTATAAACTAAGCAAATTAATGCTTGAAAATAACAACATGAAAATTGCTTTGCGCAGATGTGGAAATACGATAACGAAAAAAATTCCCCGAAAGATGGTTCGAAATATTTACAAAATTATATTTTATTTAGTTATGAGCGAAAAAATTGCAATTATTCCAGGATTATTACCTATGTCGTAATTTAGGTAATTATTCAATTTGTTGAAAGTGGCAATAACACGGGTCAACACAAAATTTGAAAATGACATTAAAGTATGAAATTTTGGTAGATTAGATCATTGTTGAACGAAAAAAAATGTCATGAAAAAGTTTGCTTTTGTATCCAGGAGAATATTTGAACGATATAATTTAAAATTTTAATTTTGATTTTATGATAAATCAATACAAATATATATATATATATATATATATATATATATATATATATATATATATATATATATATATATATATATATATATATATACAAATATATATATATATATATATATATATATATACAAATATATATATATATATATATATATATATATATATATAAATATATATATATATATATATACAAATATATATATATATATATAATTATTTATTCGAATTGTTGTTGCCTGTGAACTATTTCTAATCTCTTGATAATTATTAGCAATGACAGGCTTGTTTAATCCCAAAAACGTCAACTTTTTAATAAAATCGAGTTTTTTGGATTCAACAAGCCTGTTATTGCTAATAATTATCAAGAGATTATATATATATATATATATATATATATATATATATATATATATATATATATATATATATTCATTTTGACTATCAACCTAACTTACAAAAAGTGGAAAATAATTCAAAAGTGCGCAGTATCACTTTTTCTTTTGAGTTCATAACTGCTTTCTCTCAATAAACCCCAAATATAGTCTCCCATAATATTTTAATTGTATTGGCCTTGATAACGCTGTTGAAAGTTCATAATATCTTGATGGAAACGTTTTTAAAACGTATTTGAATAATCATGCAGCATATGTACTTTTAATAACATCCCGGTTTTGAAATTTTTCACAACATATTTTCAACTAGCTTTTGGTAGTTTTCAGCTTTGTTACATCCTGAAAATTCAGAGAATACTACTTTGAAACTGCTCCAACTTGCTTTTTGAACCCTATCAAGGAAGTTTGAAAATTTTTCATCGGCAAAAATCCGTTTAATTTGCGGATCAATAAAAACTCGAACTTCAACCTTAGATTCTGATAATGGAAACAATTTTTTCTCTCATATATTCAACAGCAAACTTTATATAGAAAAAAGGTATTTTCTTTTAATTTTGGTGCATAATTAACCGGAAAATTATAAAATAAACTTTAGGACAAAGAACGAATTTTTTTTGTCGAGTCGTGTAATCAGTCAAAATTTGAATACTGAAACTGACAAATTTTTAGAATTTACCTAAAAGAGAATAAACAAATCTAACAGATCCTTGCCGCTGTATTTGCAGTTATTTTAAAAAAATCAGAAAGCAGAAAGCTTCAAATATAACATCAATATTAGAAGTATTATTCATTAAAAATTAATTTCACATAAGGTACAAAGGAGGAGTTCCTAGTAAAACTAAATTCAATATTGTTTGCAGAAGACTAACTTCGAAGATAAACTTGATCCATTTTTAGAATTTTAGGTTTCGAATAAAAATATAAACCTATGTTCTTTATAATTCTATTCCACAAATGATTAATTACTTCTAAAAACGGTGACAATTTGGAATAATCAATTTTGACGAACAATATTTGGGAAATACTGAATTGATATCCAATAAATACTAAATTAAAACATTCTCGATTTCAGTTCATTGAACCTATGTATAAATTATACCCTCGATCAAAAAAAAAGTGACACCAGCGAGACTTAAAGTCCTTTTCAAAGTTTATTTTGATGGTTCTACAAGTAACTAGTAGTTCGGCTGTAGCAAGCAAAGCATGTAGCTACGTTACATGCCTTGCTTGCTAATCGCTACCCAAATTTTTAATTCACATTAAGACGTAAAAATAATCAGAAATGAAAATTAAGCATATTTTCGTTGTATAGCTCAAAAGAGGGTATAATTTTTCTTCATAATTATTTCTACTTATAGTCTTGTTATATTACTGTAAACGAAAAAGCAAATATAATTGCTCCTTGGACTGTTTTTTTTATTCACTTAATGAATTCATGCAGTGAAAAATAATAATTCATTTCACGTCTTGTGGAGCAGAGGTTGACCGAACGTAGACATGTGAAGCAGGCGTGCTGGGTTCCAATCGTGGGTTAGGTATGAATGTGTGTGTATATCTGAGAGTTTCAGTGGTTCGATAATCAATCAACCCTTTCAGGGCAACTGGTTAGCTAGGAAGATCACAGTTTGTTAGTCATGAGTAAAACTGCTCCTTGGCTATTTCAGTATACCAGTGTGTTTTGTGGGTTGTCTAACATAACAAAATTTGATGTGTTCATCGAAGACAGACCGAAATAAGTCGAAGCGCGTATAACGTGCATTTGTTCACTATAGTTGGACACTACTTAGAGGATCTGCTGAAACTGTGTGAATTTGTTATTTTTATTTATGAATGGTGGAAAAATGGCTCCAAAGTTATTTACTTATATCTTACTTATGCATTTTCATGAATATATTGAACGTAAATGTTTCCTTTCTTTCGAAATTACTAATTTTGTTGGGGTCTCCTGAAGTGACCACTGGGCACTTACGTAATCGTGTTATCTTATTTTAGTTCTGAGGAAGCAAGTTTGGAGTACCTACCTACTGAATAGGGTTGCCAATTTTCGAAAGGACCAACCCGGGAGATTTTTTTAAGGAGTTTAGTAGGGAGGGGGTTGAAGAAAATGTCAATCATTTATTTATTTTTAATTTATATATACTCTGCTTCTAATATTTGACAGTTTTTTACCACAAAATCATAATCATTAAAAATCGAAGTTTGATTAGTAGAGCGCGGTTGCGTATAATTTTTGAAAAACTGGGGAAATTAGCCACCCCGGGAAGTCGGGAGGTTGACCATTATTACCGGAGTCATCCGGGCAATCCGGGAGGGTTGGGAACCCAATAACTGAATACTTAGAAAATCTTCATGCAGATGAGTTCGATGATTTGTAAGAAATGTTCAGCGTGCAAAGCAGAATTGTGTTTGAAACATGACAAAAACTGTTTCATGTTATATTACGCAAAATAGGTTATATTGTTTGGTTATATGTTCCTACTGATTATGTGGAGTGACCACATCCTGCAGGATAATCCTTGTCTTTTTTTATCTTGAAATTTGTTTCATTTTCCTCGAGTATCTCTAATAAACCATTATCAAACCATACATAATATTTTTTCCACAAAAAATAATTTGGGTCGGAAAGGGTTAAATAGTTTGGTTATGTATATTGCTACACAAATTTATAATAGCCATAGAAAGGCATAGCTTATAATCAGTGATAATAATTTAGCATTTTTTATTTTTCACTTGTATATTATACGTTTATTTCACCTTGGATACGGTTGCTATAAACACACTCATTATGCCCTAGGCCATTATGCCCGCCTTTGCGGGCATCCTACATCCTACATCCATTCATCCCTCGGGCCAGAGGCCCTCGGGCCGAATGTTTCCCTCAGGGCATAAGGATCTATATAACGCACTTGGTACATAAATAACTATTTCGGCAGTATAGATCAAAAAGAAAGTATAATTACATTTCATTATTAATTCTAGTCAAGTTGTTATATCATTGTCAACAAAATGCCGAAAGAAATTTATTTTTTTATGGTTTTTTAGATTCGCTCAAAGTATTTAAGCAATAACCCTAATAAATTAAGTAATGTATTAACTGGATCTTTATTATCAAAATATTCTTCTACAAAAATGTTGAGTTTGAGATACTCTGTTGTACGCAAGATCCTAGGAATAAGTCACACGGGTATATTATTTGCATATTCATTACGATATCATAAGTAGCATTATGATATCACTGAACAATCCCGGTTTCGATATCCAATCAGTTTCAAGTGTTATAATTACAGCTTTGACGATTTCAGTTAATTGATTCCATGCATAAATTATACAATCAACGGAAAAAAGTGATACCATGGTGAGTTAAAGTAATTTTAAAGGTTTATTGAAATGGTTTAATTCAGGGATACTCAAACTGCGGCCCGCCAGGCTTTTGAAAGTGGGCCCACCCGTTTTAACTTCAAATTCTATTAACCTATTAACTACTTAAATTTTCAAGAAAATAATAGGCGCGGTTTTTTTCTTTACGTCAAGAAATAATGCTGTTTTTACAGCAAAATGATAAAAATTATCCTGAACTGCAAAATAACAACACCACCATTTGTTAGCTTTTCTATGCGACATGACTGAGAAATTCACAGCCTTAATCGAAGCTTGCAAGGTGAAAACAAAATAATTTCACAAATGACAAAAACGATATTCGCTTTCATAGAAAAAAAAAGTATTTATTACGAAGAAATTCAAAACAAAGTACTTCAAAATTTTCGAAGAAAACTGTTTGATAATTTCAAATTATATATCAGACGAATTTAAAGGGAGATTTAAGAAAAATTAAAAATTTGCTACTGCTTGTAGAAAAATTATGGTACCTAGAGCCGATAAGTATTTCACAGTTGGCTTCAGTTTTTGATTGTAATTATGCAGACTTGTTTGACGAGTTCATTGAAATGAAAAATGATACAAAGTTTATTTTAAAGAGACGAGAGAGAAGATGGAGTAGGTACGCTGAATTTTGGATAATAGTGCCCAAACAATTTAAGACTGTGAAAAAATATGACCCAATTCTGCTTACGTTGTTTTGCATTGACATATCTTTTTGAATCATCTTATTCCAAAATGAAATATGCAAAGAACGTATATAGAAACCGACTTACGGATTCTCATTTCGATGACATTTAAATGTTCCCAATATAATAAATAAACAATTAAACGTAATAGGTTTTTTACCAACACCTAAATAACAGATATGATTTATGTAGGTAGCGGCCCACGAGACACAACTAAAACCTGAAAGTGTCCCAAGAAAAAAAAGTTTGAGTATGGCTGGTTTAATTAGTTAGTAGCCAGTAGTTTGGCTATATGTCATCTTAGCTAAATGACGTAATTGCTAATCGCATAAGTAATCAGTAATGAGAATATATTCTTTTTCATGGCCTTTTAGCTCTTAGTTCTTCATTATTATTTCCAATCATAGATTTCTGTCATTGTAAACAAAATAGCAAAGGTAATTCATTATTGGAGCGTTCAATTTAAAGAGTTTTAGCAGTGAAAACTAATAATCTAAATAATATGCAACGACATCTAAAACTTTATTATCCAAATAGTTCTCTATAAAAATTCCTAGTTCCAGACTCCATTGTACACAAGGTTTTAGTAACAGGTCACACGGATATAATATTTGCATATTCATTACAATATCTCCAGTAATGGCATTATGATATCATTGAACAATCCATGTTTTAACGCTTCGTATTTTACTCGATAAATAGCAATGAGTACCTAACTATGATATCATATATACTCAAATTTCATATTTTAGATGTATGCTCGAATACCAAGAACATTAAGATATTTTCAGTTTCATTTTCTACGAAAATAATCTACTATTGCAGTATCAAAGAAACCGGACTGGATTTTATGTCTGTTTCAGACCTCACAAGAACACAACTTTCGAAATTATGTTGTTACGTCTAATGCATATATATATATATATATATATATATATATATATATATATATATATATATATATATATATATATATATATATATATATATATATATATATATATATATATATATATATATATATATATATATATATATATATATATATATATATATATATATATATATATAGTTAGTTTTATTTATTCTTCTTGAACCACAGGTATATATTACTATTAGTATTTTCTTGGAATAAGGTTCAGACAATATTAAAAGTCAAAATTACATGTTGTTTAATTATCCAAACGTTTCGGCCATGGTTTTGGCCTTTAACAATGGGAACTACAATCAGCAACAGGCATTATGTCCTAACACAATGTTACACATTAACACTGATATACAGATACAATGAAATTCAAAAATAACATAAAACAATTGACAGGAAATGAGCTGTCAATTGTTTTATGTAATTTTGACTTTTAATATTGTCTGAACCTTATTCCAAGAAAATACTAATAGTAATATATATCTATATATATATATATATATATATATATATATATATATATATATACAGTGCTTTCATGATGAAAGGAACAAATTCATTAAAAAATTAGGTTTCTATTTCATGTTAAAATCCTCGGACAGGTCGATTAGTATTTTTATTTGGGCATTTTTCGCAATAAAAATTTTGTATACAGGGTGTCTCATTCAAGAGCTATGGCTTTGTCATTAGTTTTTTTAAAGGTAATACCCTGTATATTATTTCACTTTACAATTCTACGATAAATTCTTATCACTTTTTGTGAACATACCATATGCCTCAACTCGATGGATTGCCAGAAACGGAGATACTGAGGTACGATATGAAAACACACAAATGTAATTACTAATTTAATTTTTACATATGTTCAATCTGTTGTCCGTTTACTTCGAGACATTTTTGAAGTCGATTCAATGTTTCCCGTTGCACATTTTCAATTACTTCTGGACTGATAAGTCTTATTTCCTGCCTGATTCTCTCTTTTAGATCATCAATATTATTTGGTCTATTCAAATAAACTTTAGACTTCAAATAACCCCATAAGAAAAAATCCAATGGGGTTATGTCCGGTGATCTTGGCGGCCACTCAATCGGACCTCTCCGTCCTATCCATCTGTTGGGAAAAGTTGCATCAAGAAATTGTCGAACAGCGATTGAATAGTGAGGAGGTGCCCCATCTTGTTGAAACCATATCTCGTTATTAGGTATGTCAGGATCTTGTGGGTTAGGAAACAAAACAGCTAAAGCCGGAATGAGTTCGAACTGGAGAAAGTTCAAGTAGTCCTCTCCGTTTAGTGTTCCTTCAAAAAAATAGGGACCAACTATACGATTTCGAACAATCGCTGCCCATGTATTAATTTTTTGAGGCCGCTGTGTGTGGCATTCTTGCATCCAATGAGGATTCTCGGTCGCCCAATACCTACAGTTTTGTCTGTTGACGTGGCCATTTGAAGTAAAGGTGGCTTCATCAGAAAAAATTATGTTTGTAATGAAATTTAGATGTTGATTATGAATTTCAAGAATCTGCTCACAAAACTGTACTCTGCGGTCAAAATCGTCTTCTAATAATTCATGTACCAGCTTAATTTTATAGGGATGATACTTATTTACCTTAAGTATTTTATGCACGGACCCTACTGATAAATTGAAATTATTGGAAATTGTAGTAATGGATGTATGAGGGTTATCTTGGGTTTCTAGTAGAACGTTCAGCACTGTTTCTTCAGATACTCTCGGTGGTCTTCCTTTAGGTAAATCTCTAACGTGGCCGTATCTCCTGAATTTTGATTCAATTTTGCTGACTGTCGATCTAGTAATTGGCGGACGATCAGGATGATTTTCATTGAATAGATTGCAGACTTCTTCTTGTGAACGCACCCTATCTCCAAAACCAATCATCATAAGTACTTCAATACGTTCTCTCTCAAGTAATTGCATTTTCTTAAACAATGAAGTAGTGTAGTGCCTGGAGCGTTAAAAACGTGAAAACTGCGGACTATACAGCACCAGTGAATGAATTCAGATGGTACATGTGAAATTTCATTCTTCAGATTTAATGACAATGTTTACCTAAATTTTTTTTTGTACTTTTAATCCACATTTTAAATCTCCAGGTGCTCCACTATCTCCGTTATAATCTGGGAATCCATCAAGTTGAGGCATATGGTATGTTCACAAAAAGTGATAAGAATTTATCGTAGAATTGTAAAGTGAAATAATATACAGGGTATTACCTTTAAAAAAACTAATGACAAAGCCATAGCTCTTGAATGAGACACCCTGTATACAAAAGTTTTATTGCGAAAATTGCCCAAATAAAAATACTAATCGACCTGTCCGAGGATTTTAACATGAAATAGAAACCTAATTTTTTAATGAATTTGTTCCTTTCATCATGAAAGCACTGTATATATATATATATATTTATATATTTATATATATATATATATATATATATATATATATATATATATATATATATATATATATATATATATATATATCATTTTTTCCTTCAGTACATTTTGGAATTTTTAGCGGCTTCCATTCGACCAAATGATGTTAGGTTTCTGGGGTGTTTTTAAATTCACCACAAAATTATCAAAGTTGGGGTAAATTCAATAAAATTTTGAGATTTCTGAACATGGAAACTGGAAAAGAAAGTGGTAGCAAGATGCATGAGCGGAACTGGTGAAAAAACATGTGAAATTAATAATCTACAAAATATCCAAAATTCAGTGTCCTATGGCTTTTTAAAAGGTCGAATGGAGCTCAAAAACAAGTTTTTGGAGGTTTTTTCATATCTGAACACACTCCAAAGGTCCAAAATAAGTTAGAAAATTTTGTGTGTCGATTGAGTTGATGCTGAGGAATCTAAAAACACTTTTCTCTATTTGCAGCTATTTGTATGTTTTTCCGTGATGTTTGAAGATTTGCACACGTCCACAGCTCATCCATATTACGTTGGAAATTCTTATGTGTTCAAATTTCTTATGTGGATCAAGTTGTTGTTGTTGTTTAAAGGTATCGTTAAGCTTTTAACTATTTTCTTTTACCGCCTCTCTTTCAACGCTTGTTCTCAGTATTTGCACCCTACCACATCTTTTGCTGCTCGAGTAAGAGGATTGAAATTTCGTACGTGGATAGAGCTTATGTTAGGAGAGTGCACAAAAAAAAAGGAAAGGAAAGGAAACACACGTGTTTCATTCCTCCCTGAAGTATGTGTCAGGGAAGCGGGCAGCTTGAGTTTGGGATTAACTCCTTCAGCCAGATCAGAGGATACACTTGTATGTACAAGTGCATTAAGGATAGGTGAGACGGGATATTTATGGAACATAGGAAGTGTGGGTAGGGCTCAGAGGATTAATACTGGCCCAGCATTCGCCTTATAAGTTTGCAAGCAGTGACTTACATTACCATGAGGAAACCTTTGAAAAAACTCATGGCAGACCAGGCGGCCCCGGGGTTTGAACCGGAGACCTCCCAAATACTAGCCAGCGTACGCTAAGTACTCGACTAACCAGCTTGGTAATGCACAACATGTGTTTGAAAATTTGTACGTGAATTCGATAGGTGCCATTTGGCGATTCCAAATAATTCTCCACACCGACCCAATTTTTATGTATGAATCCAATTCGTTTTTGCAGGCATTTACGCTTTGTGTATCTCTTCAGCCGCTTGAACTTGAAATTAACTTAGAGTTTAAGCATTTGTATGTTCAAAAATGAAAGTGAGGGAAAAATATGGAGCAATCTGATACAACGACGAATAGAGTGTTTAGTGTTGATAACTTAAGATAATGAATAATTTATAGGGATTAATTCTCTTAATTGTGTATACGACTAATATAGGGATATTTGAGGATGGATCTTATATATTTTCTTCTCTAGATAAAGGGTTTTATTGTTTTGCCAAAGCAATGCAAAATATATACAATATTACTTTTCCATTTATTTCAGTTTTCGAGCAAAGAAAAGAACACATGAACGCATTATGGCATTTCTCATTCAATTACAAGATATAAGACTGGTATGTTGCTCTCAAATATGTGATGTTTTGAAAAGCTTAATTAGTAGGTATACAAAATCCTCATAGTTTGGTTAACCGAATTCAACATTTCTAAGCATTATTGTGTTCATAATCCTATAATGAATTCGACAATGAATTATTGAAAGGACATGTCAATAATAATCCATTTAGAATATGGATCGACACATCGTTCTTGTATATGAAGTAGTCATAAATCATCTTACCGTGCAAAGAGGGAACGGTCCCACGAATTAAACCATGAACTGAAATGGTACAATGTGTTGATCTGCTAAACACAATGATACAATGACAAATATCGAACCTTGCAAAAATCTTCAAACATTGTAGATTTCGAAAAAGAATAAAAACTTCATTTATGAATGTATAAGACATACCGACATTTTTTTTTTTTTTTTTAACTCGAGGGACCTACAGTTTAACGCCGGTTCCGAACGGCCAATGGGCTTGTAAACTATGTACATTACCCAACATTTTTCATCATGAATAACCACTAAATTCCGGACATATACAACACCCAAGAGCGAGGTGGGACTCGAACCCACAATCCTCGATTTACAAACGGTATAAGGCACATACCGACATATCTGTTCTGAGATACCGACATATCTGTTCTGAGATACCGAGAAATTTTTTTTGTTGAGAAGAAAACATGAAGGATTGGAAATTAAAAATGAACGAATCAATACCTAATTATAGTTTTCCAACTTTCTACTAGAATTTTGAAGAAACACGTAACTAGTAGTAGACCAAGTTGATATTAGTGTTAAGCCATTGGAGATTGATATTGTTGAAAATGTATCTCTTATACAAATTTTCAATCGAAGTATAAAAAACTTTTCCAAATTCATAAAATGTATTTTTTATGAAAATAAATGAGTAAATTTCACTATGTAATTGAAGTTCGACCAAAGAGGAAACTGCTCTGAGAAATATGAATCAAGTTTGGATAATCAGTAAACTAGTTCACTGATTTATCATCATGAGAAAAACTTGATGGCTGATTCGAATATAGATATTATTGATGAAGTTTGATTATTTTTATGCTATTTTATGTGAATGAATTTCTTGAAATATTTATTACATTTATCACAAAAAATTGTTTGAAAAGTAAAAAAAATATTTCTCGTTTGGTTTCTTGCTTTCCAAAAAAATCAACGGCTGTATGATCAACTGTAAACTGGAGCAGTTTTTAGCACTAGTTCTGCTTTGCAAGTGAGAATATGTGACCAGTTATAACTCGACCATGCCATATTTTGATTAAGGAAATGGTAAATGCGTGAAAATTACGAATCCGTAGAACTAAAATTCAAGAAATGTAACCATTATTCATGTATTATCGAATTAACTCGGAATACTTAATTCTCACTTCTATCTTGAGCAATTTTACTGCCCTAATTTGTCAAGTTACAAGAGCGTAATTCGACCCTTGCCACAACCTTATTCAAATTGCCTAATTCAAGGCGGTGTACCTTCGAAATACAATAATATAGAACAGCATCCATTAGATTTCTATATTAGCATATATACTCATTTGCTGAGAATTACAAGTTTATGTTGCCCGTGTAAACATAATAGAAACAATTTACATGTCAGCCTCGATTGCAATACACTCGGATATGGCAAAATTGAAATTTGTAAGTAGTATGGAACATAACAATTTTCATAATAACTAATCTTGAAATACTCTTCATCTACTCCAGTGAGTTGAGAAGCTCTTACCGCACGCATTTTGAGTGAGTCAAGAGCTTCTTTACTCACGCATTTTTATTACCGCACTCTTTCTTTAGATGACTACCAAAATAAACACCACTCTTCATACTTATGGTATACAGACTCATACTTCTTCATACTTTTTCTGGTAGCAATCCAGAGATGGCTCTCGATGCCTCTTCTTCAATATCAGAAGGAATACTTTCCGAATCGCTCATTTTAGATTATAATTTTTGAAACTTGACTTTAAAGTGACATCAATATTATTTAATATCAAATTGACATTGCCATGCATGGTGTTTCAGGTACTTATTTGAAAAAAGGTATTAAGGTAAAATTAATTATAATAAAAATGAATCGTATAAAAATAAGTATCCCGGTTAGGAGTAGATGAAATATTGTACAATACACGCGAGTTAACCCCATTAAGACACTTGTGGGGTTACACTTTCACACGCGTATCTTAATGATGCTGTTAACTCACTTGTATCGTAAATAACTATTCTCATTTTCATTTTCGAAAATCATACTCTGTTCAGGTAGAAATAACTAGAATAATTTTGATAGATACTCTAATGAAATGTTAAATAGTTATTAACGTAACAAGGCTGATATATAGCAAATAACGGATGAGGTTGGATATTGTAATCCGAGGCGCAGCCGAGGATTATAACTAACCGAATCCGTTATTTGCGTATCGGCCGTGTGTCGTTAAAGACTTTTCGTAATCCCGTTGAAAGATTATATTTTGATTCCGAAGAAGGAAATAACCCTGTACCTCGCAATTCTAAAGAAAAATCCCAACGTCGTGCACTCTGTTGTCATGGAAAAGTTTGACAGTTTTATAAACAACGTCAGTTTTTTGTGTTCTCAAGTTCGCTTTAACGACGACCATGGATGAAATTGATGAAATTGAGGAACAAAATCAAATTCCTTTAGAAATATTGGGAGAATCATGTGCAGTGCAGCGAGTGTTGATTAACTGCCGAAAATAACTCAAGAGCGATATCAAAAAGAATATGAAAATTTTGAAATGTGGCGTTAAAGCAAGAATGTAAAGGTGGTTAATGAAGATGTATTATTAGCCTATGCGAAATGAAAATCAGAGGTTTACTCTCCCAACTCGCTGTGGACCAAGATTTCAATGTTGTTATTGTAAGCAGAATGATGTTTTGAAATAAATATTTGAACAAGTGATTTCTTAACGGCCGCCGGCCGTTAACACTGACTTTTCAATTGTCATCTGAATACCGTTAAATCAAAATAACAGTATGGGATTACGAAAAAGACTTTTCGTAATTCCGTTGAAAGATTCTATTTTGATTCCGATGTTTTTTTTTGTAAATTGTTAGACACTAGACATAAGCATTCAATGATACATTTAGTTCACACTTTCTTAACTATGTTTTGTAAATTGGCTTTGCCATTAATAAATAAATAAATAAATAAAATAATATTTTAGACATTATAAACTAACCATTTATTGATAAATCACGTAACGAAAAGTTAAACTAGAAACTTATATTAGGTACCTTAAATATGGAGAGTGAATACTAAAGTGTATGTTGACCTTTATAAATTTATACAAGAAAAGTAACATTCTGAATTAATTCAATGACATCAGAGTTTCTTCATCACAGTAGTATTACCCAAAGTATTTTTTCGTTTGTTGTAATTTCGATTTGTAATGCATAGAATAATTGATGAGTAATGAGATATGTTGGTAGAAAGGATGTTTATCTGACTGCCTGGAAAAAAGGTCATTATTCAGTTCTTGAATAGATAAGTGTAGAAACTCGCACTGAAATAAACATGCAAATGTTGCGAGCGTGGGTGGTATTTCAAAGATTGCTTGAAATGAATACTTTATTCTACTCAGATATCGAATTGGAACTGCAGCTGAATACTGAACTAAATTGGCTGATACGTTGGAACATCAAATACTAAGTAAGGATATACCTATACGATATTGATATCCTCACAAAACAAGGGAGTTTTGGTTCATGTCAAGCCGCAATGACCAGTTGATAAGATTTCAGGTGGGCTAAACCATTTTAAAAAGTTTTCGTGATTGTTACAGTTGCACTCCTTGAAGTTTTACTCGATCCTTAGACAATATTTTTTGTAGGAAATATTATTGAGCTTAGTGAACATGGGCGAACCCAACTTCTGGCCTAGAGGGTGGGGGGGCAAGTCAATTGTAGCCGTGGAATAAGGCGTTGCCAGTGAAATTTCTAGGGCTGTTTTCACTTTCGGATAAAAAAATTCTGCTTGTTGGATTGATTCCATTATCTCCAAATCTTTCAAGTCCTCCTGCTTGTTAAACAAAAAAGTGCTCCATAGTTCAGCTTCAGATGTGATCCCTTCCAATTCATAAAATTTGTTTACTTCGTCCATACATTTTCTTAAATTTGGAGGTGTAATTTTTATTCTTTGAGCAGGGTGTAACATTGAAAGAGTAAACGCTGGTGAATGTTCTTTGCCGAATCTCGCCTCTAATGAAGATGATACTGAATCCAAATAGATACAACGATCGGCGAAAATATTCGCTTAACGAACCAGCTGGATGATTTACGCTATATTGCTGGAGGTTTGCTGTCCTTGGAAGACGCAGCTCAAGATTCAAAACCTTAGCAATTTCATTAGCTGATTTCAATAATTTTTCAGTGCCTTCTTCGGCAGAAAGCCTATGTTCCGTAATTGCTGTTTTTACGGGTTGAATGTGCTCTGCACAGTTAATTACGTCTAATAAGGTTTTAGACTGCAATGTGTTTACGACGGGTTGCAACAGCGAATTGTATTTGTCTATAATACAAAAAGACAATATGAATGTGCTTTGTCCAACTGCGGATAACATTTGGAAAGCTACTTTTCTTGTCCCAGAATTACCTTCCTGTGAAAGCTTTTCCAAACATTTTTTACACTTTGATTAGTAATTAGGCGAGTTCATACATGTTCTGCGAGATTTCCAGCGGGGGGGCAGCTGCCCCTCCCTGCCCCTATAGGGTACGCCCATGTTAGTGAATATATTTTTAACACATGTAGGTATGTGGGTGATGAAACTTAGTTACCATTTTCAATAATAAGTATTACATTTTATCATAATATTTTCGGAAACAAAAAATATCATGAACCATATATATCGAGAATATATTATAATTTTTGATTGAAATAGGAACCAAGTAATTTATTATAATACAGTAGTCTAATTAATGAAATGTTCTTGTGATCAGCAAATACTCGATGAGCTTTACAAAGAAATTCATTTTTCGAGCATAACAATATTTAAGTTCAAACTACAAAAAAATTCATGTTTTGAACAAATATATTCATACGTTCTAGTATATCAGCAAAATTAAACCCAGTGTTAAAACTAGTTAAGGGATGAAAAACTTCAAAAAGAAAGTGATCTACATTCAATAGAAAATTATAATCGTAGCTAATTAAATTTTGACGATTTCTTGGAATATCAAGATGCATAATTAATTTTATAAATATTTTGTAAATGTTGAACTTCATAACATATCAAATCGTGTTCATACTTTATAATACATGAATGTCTTGAAATATGTATTGTTATCATCAAGATATCTCACAAAGTCTTGTAGTTGCAATGTATATATATTGTAATTTAAATTAATTCATCAACAGGTTTCGGTAGCTATAATTCACTTTCAAAATTTAATAGATCCGTATATCCTTTTTTTAATAATTTTTTGAGTTATCTTGATGCATTGAAGTTTAAATGTAGAAACACATTTTGTAAATCATCAAAGTGAGTTTGATAATGATTATATTCGTAGTTTTGAAGATATTTTAGTAATGTACGGACCCTCAGGGTTAATGTAACAATTATCTGGTTTTATTAGATGTTTTTTTCAGTCTGTCATAGGAACCCCTTATGAAATAAATTAGATTGAAATATTAGAGTAAAACATCATGGTGGAACTTTATTGTGTAATAGAACGTGTATGTTGTGGCAGGACCCTAGGATGTTCTGATACGAGAATAATTAGCAAGGTAAATAAGTACCCGACCTTGACGAAATTGGAGATGTTACCAAGTTTCCTGAAATATTCTAACCAGCACAAGAGGATACAGGTCATATAGGCGACCAGTAGTAGTCGTTAGAGCTATAGGGTGGCGTATCATGAAGGACAGGACTTTAAAGGGGTTATTGAGCCAACAGCAGTGTAGCACTAAAGGCAGCACTAAAAGTAGCACAGTAATATATAACTGAACGAACTATTCAGTGGGTTTCAATGCCTGGTTCTTTTTTTTGTTCAATGAAAATGTATTCAGTATTTATATTTTCTTACTGAGTGCCATTGAGAGAAGTGTGAATTCACAGAGTATCATGGCGTCCTCCTTAAACCCATATTTTTGTAGTAGCTTCTAACTAGCTAGTAGCTAAGTAAGTTTGCGTGATTTGGTATTTCATGTCAGAGAGTTATGTATTCTACGGACGGGATGCTGCATTTTCGATCTAAGGGAACGTACCCAAACTACGTGACCTATTTTTTACAACTTTTTATCCCCCTCCCCCCCTCGGTGACCATCAGTAGTATATTCAAAGACCCCCTCCCTCCCCCTCTAGTTTTCACGTAGTAATTCATAAATATTTTTTAAATCATTTTCTTATAGACAGAAAGTTAAAAAAAAATAATTTGGCTCATATTTTACTTTATTAATACAACGCTTGCGGTGTGACGATAAGAGTGCTCACAGAGTGAGCAAATTTCGATGTTTGTATGGGGTATCTCGGTATCTATATAGGAGATACAAAAAAATGGAGAGTGCATTTTTGATCTCTTTTTTCGAGTCAAACTTAATGGCGAAAACCAAAATATGAAATCGTCTTTTATTTTGGAGTTATAAACAAAAGTTTGACTTTCAGACAAGTGAGCATATCATGGTTGTTTGTGAAATTACGAGACATTTTTAAGGTACTTTTTTTCTGTATAATCTAGAGATTTACATCTAATTTTACAAGATATTACAACTATAAGAAAATAATACAAATGACAATAAATGTTGTGAAGAACTGATGTTCTTTATAGTTCATACATAAATACCTATTTTTATAATATTCTAAACTGCATTATGCATATATATAATATCAATATTTGAAATGTAATTCACATTCAATAAAATTTTGTCTATGTTTAGTTATATTGTTACTGGTTTTCTTATATAATTGTCTTTTATATATCCTCAAAAGAAAAAATCCAGTGTTGTTAAAGTCAGGTGGTGGCGACCTCACTGGAATATTATTCATCATCCAGTTATTTCCAAAATTAGTACTAAACAATTCTGGAACGGTACTTATATTATGAGGCGTTGAACCATCATGTTGGAAGAACTGATTTTGTGTCTCAACTAAGGGTGGATTGTCCATGAATTCCTCAATAATTTACTGATTCAAAATTTCGTAGTACCGTTGGTTATTATGATTTTCTTGATATATATATGATACGTTAAAACACGACAGCCACGTAAATTTTATACTTTGTGAATTCAGTTTCAAATATTCATATTCATAATGCAGTTCAGAATGTTATAAAGGGATGTAATTCATGTATCAACCACAATGAACATAAGTTTGAACATTTATTGTAATTTGTATTGTTGTTTATAATTGTAATGTCTTATAAAAAAAAATTATGTAAATATCTAATATTTTGGTCTTGGCTTGTTTAATGATTCACAATTAATCAGATTTTCTTTCAATCAGTTAAAAATAGATTTATTAGGTTGTCTTCTTCCTGGATAGCCATTGAAATATATCTCAGATGTAATACCACAACTGTTTTTACGATTAAATCAGTTAGTTGATATTATGATGGAAAGAAATGGACAAGATATGTCATAGATGTCACCTGCCTACATGGAATAGGTACATATAAAAACGCAAAAGGTAATGAACTAAACTATTCTTGCTATAAAAACCTTACACATCAAAAGCAACCTGACATAAAAAACATATGTATCAGGAACTTAATTTACTAAAACAAAAGTATTTTTTTCTTTTATTCACATTTATCTTTTATCTCAATCATGTTCAACGAACACGTTTCCAGAGGACATTGACTACGTGACAAAAACCTAACCCCTACCCCCGCCCCTGTGACCAATCGTAGTATTTTGAAGAACCCCCCCCCCCTGAACATGTCACGTAGTTTGGGTATGTTCCCTAAGCGGTGAATTAGTTTCAAATATCCTTGGTGAAGGGCGCTCCGGGTTGTTACCCGGATAGTAGTTCCGACCGCGATTTGTATTGGGGAACAATTAGAAACTTGTTAATTCACTCCGAGTCAAATAAGTCGCACAGATGAGATCTAATAAGATCTAAACAGCTGTATGCAGATTTTGAGTCAGGATGACTTGACGATTTCTATATTTTACTGTTGGGTTGTGAAGTTCTCGTTGGGAATAACCAGCTCCCTTGGAAAGTTGTTCGATAACTTTTTTAATTATTGAAGAATTTTTCTTTTTCTTCATGTAGTATATTAAATTGACCATGATCAACTCTTACACATTTCATGACTTGATATATATATATATATATATATATATATATATATATTTATATCAATATAATATAAATTTAAATTTATATTTATATATATATATATATATATATATATATATATATATATAAATATATATATACATATATATATATATATATATATATATATATATATATATATATATATATATATATATATATCTATGTATATATATATATATATATATATACATATATATATATATATATATATATATATATATATATTTCTAAAATTGAGATCGCGGTATAATTATCACAAATAAAGCGTTCCATTATATCACGTTTTTAACTTGAAAATGATGATTAATTCAGATTGCCTGTTATGCGGGTGTCCATCTGCCTAGTATTAGACCAATTCAGACAATTAGAAAAATAGATGCACTCTAAATATATTTGTTCTTAGGGAGATAAATCGTAAGAATATTACGATTATGCCAGCACGCAGCTCCAAACGATGCGAAATAACAATTATCCATTTGTAATTAATACTTGAAAGTACCTAGTTCATAACAAAAATATTTCTAGAATTCCAAAAAAATTGAATACTAATAAAAATGTTTCGATATTATATTAATAGCTCTATATACAAAAAGAGTTTCAGCCCACTGTCAAGAAAATTTAATTCAAACTGTCAGCTTATAATTGAGACTATTATTATACTTTAGATAATGAGCCAATAGCCTCAAACATATAAAAATATATCAATGTTAACTTGGAATTCACACCATTTTTTTTTTTTAAAGAGGTGGGACGTGCGCCCTCTCACACGCGCCCGACCTCCGTACAATTTTGGCTTCGTCAACGTGGACATTTAGCCAGCAATTTACTATAATGAGGGAAACCACTTAAATCCGGACGCATACAAACACCCACCCAACAAACACAACATACAGCAATTGTACAGATACTGCATTACAAGTGCCACCTGAATACAGCACATAAATTGATGTATTAAGACTGCACAGTTTCTGTATTGATAATACTGCGTTTCAAAGAATGCAGTATTTAAAGTACAGTTGCTGTACAGTTTCTGCGCAACAAAAATGAAGGGTCTCATATGCAGCCAGTGAAGTTCAGTAAATGTGCAGCAACTGTGAAGCAATATCTGCAAACGCAAAATGGTCCGAATACTTGTACCAGGCACGCGGCATCGCATCGGACTCCAACCTACCCCAAGATGCCCCCGTCGTGGAGTAGGTCGGAGTCGTTACTCTTCAGTACGGTACGGTATCTCTACGTTGGACGCCATTTTCCATTTCATTGCTGAGTAAGATTTGTGGTATTGTGGTTGTAAAGATGGTGGAAAGATAACAATTATTGTTCTTTAACTTTTAACTGTACATAAGTAGGTACCTACTTTATTTTATTGTGCGGGACTTAGTGTATACCTATATAGTGTGTAATTTCCGCTCGACTTTATGGGCGGATTGCAATGATGCAGTCCCAACAAGATGAAATGAGGTACGTGAAAACACTGATATCTTCCTATGTTTTTATAACCTAAAGTAGTGGAATATTTAAAGACTTATACAGAGTGATATAGAACTTTTCCCAAAAGCGGAAGAATATGGAATTCAAAGCAAACGGCAATTGAACCGAATATTGAAAAGAAATGTTGAAAATGTCATAAAAATATCTGAAATTGAATCGAAAGTATTGACTAACCATCAGACTATCAATGATAATTCATTACCTTCGACTTCCTTTATTGTTGCACATAATTTATTATCAACTAATGATTCTTCTGATAGTGACAGTAGTAGTAATGGTGTCTCAAAAAGTGTTAGTTGTATTTATGAAGAAAACGTAAAATGCTTTTTCTTACGTCATATTTCTCCTCTTTTAGTAACCATACGAAGAAACAAGGGCTGCGAAAATGCTACACAGACGGAAGTCGAAACCACCATTAAAATATGGTTGAGAAATACGTATGAGAGAGGAGTGAGGAGCAGCCAAAAGCAAAATATACCTTCAAATGTATAAACCTCCATAGAGAGGGATATTTTGTTTATTATTATCTTTTGTTCATTATTCTTTTTTTTATATAGGTATATATTTTATTTTATATTTTAAATTCCAATTAATATTCCTGTTTTAGTTGTTTTTTTATAAGAAGTTTATATTTATATTGTATATCCGATTAATTTATGCTTAATATAGAATTTCCTCCAATTAAGCTAACTTTTCATTGGATTATACACCAAAACCGCAAATTATAGGATCAAGATTAATGATTTTTAGTAATTTTCAAAACTTTGACATACTGAATTCCTTAATCAAATTTACAGTTTCTGTACAGTAAAAACCGCGTTTGGTATGCAACCATAGCGTTGCTGCATTTCACATGCAACGAGGCTGAACAGTATTTGTACAGTTACTACAAAACCTCGCTGCATTTGAATTGCAGCAACGCTGCACAATGGCTGTATATGAGCATTCATATACAGCCATTGTGCAGCGCTGCTGCAATTGAAATGCAGTATGTACTGTACAGTAACTGTACAATTCAGCGGGACATATACGGTCCGCTTTGATACAGTTACTGCATTACCATCGCTGCAGTGAAGTGCAGCAACGCTGTATAGTTTTTGTACATTGCCTGCGTTTCAGTGTTTGCTGGGCAGGAACATGGTGGGAATCGAACCCACCAACTCCGTCAACGAAGACGGCATAGCGTTACCTATACCGCTCAGCCACGGAGACGCCCTTCTCACCATTTGTATTTGCATTATGAACAGTCAAAGATTTCCAACGAGTGTTAAATAACACTATTCATCAATTATCAAGAATGGACCATATTGATTATAATAATCCTGAGAATAAATCGACAACCCGAAACATAATATAGAGGTATTATTGCAAACATGGAATTCACAACAATTATGATTGATAAATGTTTTTACTAAATGTTAAATAAGGCTATTTATGAATTATCAAGAATGAATCATATTAACTATATTACCTACCATTTTGAGAATTTGCTGATAAACCATAATATATAAAAAATCTCACATTCATTGATGCATTGTTATGGAACTGCTTCAATAAATGATTTCTTAGAATTTTATTATTTATTCTTTTATATCTTTGTTTTAATTTAGATCACCTCTTTTAACATATTTCCCTCAAAATTAAATTGATATACACCACTATAAATATTCCATACGAATCCAGTTAGTTTCAATAAATCTTCTATAATTATTATTGTTCATTGTTCATTTTAATCTTTATTGGTATAAATATGATCGGGAATATTAGTATAATGAAAATCAAAGTATTTTTGGAAACGTTTTGAATATAATGAAAAATTTTTGTTCATGTTCATCAAGTGATGAAAGAAATGGTAAGAGAATGAATTATAACATCATATGGTATATTACTGGAAGAATGAAGAACAAAGATAGCTACACATTTTTAAATATAAAATATAATATTCTAGAGTTTTTCGGTTAAAATTTCTATAAAAACATGAACTGTACAGCAGGAATGGTTACTCAAGCAATTATGAGTTACAAATACTCACATTATACAAAATTCAAAACGATATACTATTACGAGAGCTATAATCCAACAAATCATTGAATTTTTTGAGGACACATCGAATACATACGAAGCTTGCTTCATTTCAGCGCAAAACAATAAATCACATATTTGATGCTGAAATCGATATTTAATTAGGCAATTTATTCATATTTCACTCAATAAATCAAAGTTTGAAATGATCTCTGAACCTTTGAGTGTTAATGATTCATAGATTCTAATTTTGCCTGGAAGAGTTGTTCTAATCCTTTCTATGACGAGCAGCTGGTAACCTTAATATGATCGATAACGTATTCTGATTTAGATGAGCATATTTTTAATGTATCCGAATACATCGCTCCAAATATTGGATTGATGAATAGGCAAATCAGGTTTTGGCGAATAGTTTTCCTATATATGTTCTAAATTTTCAACACCAGAATATTCTCTGAAGTTTCAAATAAATGTAAAAAGAACTACAGTTCTAGAGGCAATAAGTGAATTGTTTGATCTGTCTATTCGAATGTAGAAGCCACACTTTGATTATTTCTAAATGTATAATTCAGAAAAACAATAATTTTTAAAAATAATTTTCAACTACTCATGTATCATATCTACTAAAGCAGGCTTTCCCAACCTTCATTTCGTCAAGCCTCCCCGAGCTAAAAATAATATTGTCATGCCCCCTTAGGTAAGTTTAAACAAAAATATGGAACGCACATTTTATATATTAATTAAATTATTTATTTTTAGGTGTTTTAAATAGGTTAAATACAGATACAATATATTAATTAAGGATAATTAACGAAAGAATACATTTGAATCATTAAGTACTTTTACAAAAATCTAAATAACCGACATTTTGGTTTTTTTATTTTTCTCTCACACAAAACAAATCGGGTTTTCATGAATCTTGGTGAAAATGTTCGTTTTTATGTCACAATTGCACTGTAATTGGCACATTGGATTTTTTGCAGAATCGTGATAAACCCGTTTTAAACCTACAAAGCCCACATCCTCCCACTTCCCGACCTCAAATCACCCGTAATTTATTTTTCCTGTTATTTTTATTATATTTTCTTCTTTTTTAGATGGGTTTCATCCTGTAACTTTTTTTTTAATTATCTATACTGGCCTACCATGCATCATTACTTGCTAGAATAGTTTTTTTTATCTTTCACTTTCTTTCATATTTTAAATTATATTTTTATAATTAGATGATTTTTGAACAACTTTCAATTTAAAGTAATTTTAAAACAAATAAATAAAATCTTTTAAAGTACTAGCTAATGAGATACTTGAGCTTGCATGCTCTGTACCAGTTGGTCGATTCTGGGTTCAGTCGTTGCTAAAGCTATGGTTATATCGCTATCGGCGGCTTAGTTTTTATTAAAACTAGAGCTGAAAAACCTGCCTCGCATAAATAAGTGGACGAAAATGGAATAAGTATTTTTAAAGCAAGAGAAGCAACTTTCGGATTAACAACGAATCGTTTGATCCAAAATTTTTCTAATGTCAAGAGATGAAAGTCATCTTTCATGGTCGAATCAGCCTTCATTTCTAGAAATTCTTCTTGAACTTCTTCAGGTAGTTGTAAGACATCGACAACAAATGGGTTTCTGGTCATGTGCCATATTGGTGACTCGGAATTGATATCTCGATAGTATCGATTAAATTCATTTTCCAATGCTTCCAAATGAGTTTCTATTTCAGATTTCAAATTTTTACTCAGTGTTTGATTATAAATTACTTCGGACAGCCGTGAAAAAGGAAATACATTTTCATCAGATATCTTCTTTTTCCAAAGTTGAAGTTTTGATATGAAAACTTGTACAGCAGCGATTGAATGGCAATTAGGAACAATAGGGAATATGCATTTTTTAAACAGTTTCTATCGATTACTTATGTTAATATAATACGGTAAAAAATATATTGTACACAGAAAAGTCAACATTTATTTTAAACTAAATATTAAAAACTGTTATGACTATTTTTTTGGAAATGTAATCTTACATATTACGTACTTACGATGCCCCCCCTAACATTTCTCTACGCCTCCCTAGGGGGGCGTGCGCACCTGGTTGGGAAGTCCTGTACTAAAGTAACATGCAAACTGAGGTTATGGAATTAGATGTTTGTTTGAAATAATTTATTTTTGAGAATAAAGCAATTAGGAATATTGAAAATGTCAATAAATCTCATAAATAATAAGATTTATAAAAATCTCTCAAACTCCTCTTCGCTAGATATATATATATATATATATATATATATATATATATATATATATATATATATATATATATATATATATATATATATATATATATATATATATATATATATATATATATATATATAAAATTCTCGTGTCACGTCACGATGTTAGAAGTTAAACTCCTCCGAAATGGCTCGACCGATTCTCATGAAATTTTGTGTGCATATCATGTAGGTCTGAGAATCGGCCAACATCTATTTTTCATCCCCCTAAATGTAGAGGATATAACCCCATAATTTTTTATTTTATTTTTCAGACGAAATTTTCTGTACAATTTTTTATATGATACAATATTCAAAAATACATACAACCCTAAATTTTCACCTCTTTACGATCAACCCCTATTTTTTATTTGTTAAGCTCCTCTGTAATGACTCGACCGATTCTCATGAAATTTTGAGTGCATATCGGTTAGGTCTGAGAATCGGCCAATATTAATTTTTTTTATCCTCCTAATTGTTAATTTTTATTTTATATCTTTTTATTCTTATCTTTCAGACAAAATTTTCTGCTCTGTTTTTTAATGATACAGCATTTCAAAATACATACAACCCTGAATTTTCATTCCTTACGATCAACCCCAATTTTCATTTGTTAAACTCCTCCGAAATGGCTAGACCGATTCTCATCAAATTTTGTGTGCATATCGGTTAGGTCTGAGAATCGGACAACATGTATTTTTCATTCCCCTCAATTTTTTTTTTATTTTCCAGAAAAAATTTTAGGTTCTATTTTTTCATGATACAACATTCAAAAATACATACAATCCTAAATTTTCACCCCTCTTACGATCATCCCATATTTTTGATTTGTTAATTATAAACTTATTTAATTTTTTTGGCAAAATTTTTATTTTTATTTTGTCATGACTTAGAATGAAAAAATTCATATTAATCTCAATTTTTTACCCTTCTACGATCAACCCCTATTTAACCATCGCGATTTTCATTTTTTTTTAAATTTTATCCATAGATCCGCAATAAGGTTCCAAGATGAATAATATACGAAAATAACAATAGTCGGTCGGAGAATAGGTCGTAATATATTTTTCATTACCCTAAGTAATTAAGGTTATTTTTATAAATTTTTTGAACAGAATTTTTCATTTTCATTTTGTTATGATGTTGCATTAAAAAATATATACAACTCTAAATTTTCACCTTTCTATCAACAATCCATATTTTTTAATAGCCATTTTAATAATTTAAACAACGTTTGCCGGGGCAGATTGATTGATAGATAGATATAATGATAGATAGATATATAGAAAGATAGATAACTATCTAGATATATAGATAGATAGTTAGATAGATGAAGATACATCGGCAGATAGATGAATAGATAAAAAGATAGATAGGTAAAAATAATTTATATGGCAGAACAACGTTTGCTGGGTCAACTAGTATATATATATATTGAAAAATATATATATATATATATATATATATAAATATATATATATATATATAATATATATATATATAATATATATATATATATATATATATATATATATATATATATATATATATATATATATATATATATATATATATATATATTACATATATATATATATATATATATATATATATATATAATATATATATATATAATATATATATATATATATATATATATATATTATATATATATATTATATATATATTATATATATATATATATATATATATATATATATATATATATATATATATATATATATATATGTATATATATATATATATATATATATATATATATATATATGCATAATATAATAATAAAAATGGATGGTTAATCAAGTCAACCTCCCAACAGAGCTAGTTTCACGAGATCTGCTGACATGCATCTCACATTCATCCTTCGAGGGAGAATGTTAGAAAATTCGACGTCGGCGCATACACGATGGAAACACTAGGCAGTCTGTTCCGCTCTCCAACAAGCTCATTTGTAGTGTCCATGAAACGATTGGTCAACGACCTCGAATTCACATATCCACGTAATAGTTTCTGAGAAGAGCACTAATGACATGCGAAAAGATCATAGCGCCATCTATCGGAAACTCATAGGACTCTTACGATGTGATATGATACATCAATTTTAATTCAAAATATTTTATTGTACTATATTGCATTTATTTATTTTGTTATGGAAACATTTTGTTTTTACTGAAAAAGAAATGAAGATGTGTCCAAGGCGATAAGATTCTCAATTATATGAATTGAAATACACATTGATGGAGAAGTTTGCATGTTTAAAAATTTCGTATGTAACAACCCCACAATTTATTCAAATATTATGATTGCATAGGTAGTCACAGTGTACAGTAACCTTTCCGAAATTATGCTTTGAAATTGATAACTATTAAGAATTGTCTTGGTTTTAATTGTTGAGATGAATTTTGACCATAATCGGCTAAATTAATTGAGCAACTCCATTAGATTTAATAGTTCATTTCACACGCGTAGTGTTTGAATAAAAGATTGCATTCAATTGAAACTATTTATCTCCTCAAATTACAGAATCATCAAATGCAATCACATCTATTTTCGCTGCGATGAATGATATAAGCATTATAAGCAATACTTGCTGACTTTGATCTTTTAAAGTATCACATGGTTAAACTCGGGCCCATAGGAAGAATTGCACATTTATATTTATGATATTAAAACAATGGTTAAAAATAACAATTTACACATTTGTTATAAGAAATAACGCATGACGCACGTTTCGGTGGAACTTTACCTTCTTCAGATGCTAATGGCATACTAACTATGATTCTCTGTTATATCGAAAACAAAAAATGACAAATTATGTAGAAGGGGTAAATACAAAGATGGTTACAAATAATTATTAGAAAAGGAAAAACCAATTCTGAACTGCTAGTCAGGTAGTTCGGTAATTTTGAAAAGATTAAGAAGGGGGCTTGAAGTATGATCGATTTGGCTATTCAATAGGAGACCGGAATGCTTGTATTTATTTATCTGTAATGATTTAAAAAATTGAGTTTAATTTCCTTACTTTCAGTATTTAATATTTTAAAATCGAAATTGAATGTGTGATTTTCTTGGATTAAATGGTTTGCATAATGTGAATCCGACTTCTCATTAACAAAGCTACGTTTCTGTTCTGAAATTCTAGTTTGAAAACTTCTAAAAGTTCTACTAATGTAAAACTTATCACAATCGCCACAATTAATTTTATAAACTCCTGATTTATTATCTTTATGAACTTTGGATTTATTATTTTTTATATGATTTCCTTAATTATTACCGGTACGATAAGCAATGTAATGTTGTGTTTAGATAAGAGAGATTTAAGTTTTTTACTTGAATTTCCGATGAAAGTGAGACTGTTGTATTTGATATTATTTTTAGTAAGGGGGTACACCTGGTTAATCGCATTTTTGAAAAACTTTTTATCTATCATATTGTCTATAATATTGGGATCATAATTATTATTTACGGCAATTTGTTTAATTATATTTTTCTCGATGTTAAAATTGGCATTTGAAAGTGGAATATTTACTAAACGATGTACCATACTATTGAAAGCTGCCATTTTGTGTTGGAAAGGATGTAGGGAAGTACTATGTATGACGCTATCAGTGTGCGATGGTTTGCGGAAAATTGAAAAATTATGTTTGTTATCTACTTTTGTTATTTTCAAATCCAAATAGTTAATCGAGTTATCTTTTTCCATCTCTAAAGTGAATTTCATATTAGGGTGTAAAGTGTTAATGAATGTTTGAAAGCAGTCTAGTTGTCTAAGAGTACCAGTGAAACAACAAATAATATCATCCACATATCTAAACCAATAAACGAATTGTCAACTAACAGGATGATTATGAGTTAACTTATATTTATGATCGTAAGAAGCTAGCAGAGAAGATTTTGCTATTATATAACTACTGTCCTACAAACAAGTACAGAATTATATTATGTATCAATTATATGTATATGAGATATCCATTAGTCGAATTTTAACTAGATGTTGCCACTGATCGGATGGCAGTATTCAAATTTCATTGGAATTATTCAGCATATTGTATAACAACCGAAAATTCGCGTATTATGAAATTTTCACATAATTTGATTTAAATTAATGTATATTCAGTATGAAATGTTACTTCATCGCATCTTTAAGTAAAATGAGAAAATGAGAGAAGCACTTGATGCATGCATGTTAATGGTTTCGTACAATTAATTCCTTGAATTTTTTAGGTAAAACTAGAAGAATTTCTTACTTTACTACGAAATTTAAACATTCCGCAAAATTTCTTTATGAACTATTTTCAGTTTCATAAATAACGATAAGAACTTTTTGATTTATTATCATTCGGAATTCAGAAAAATGACGTTAAAACAATTTGTTCAAATAAAAGAAACTTGAAGTCATTCTTGGTCAATAATAAAGACAAATCTAACATCGGAGAAAACAGTGGTGTTTAAGAAATATTTTGCGACGAATTACCTGCTTTCTATATTGGACAGACAGGAAAGAATATAAATATTCGTGTTGAAGAACATAAAAAGTCAATTTTACAAAACAAAAATACCACTGGCTTCTCTGAACATTGTATAAAATTCAATCACTTCCTGGATTTCAACAAAACTCAATTGTTACATTCAGGTAACAAAGGAAAGCGCCTTGACCTTCTTGAAATTCTCGAAATAAGTTCCGCCCATAATAGTCAATTACCTCTTGTAAACGAACAAATTGATTTTCAGGTATCACCTTTGCTTTTGTCTGATTTATTAAATAAGATGTAATACTCTCCTGTAGTCATTCTTGATAAGGAGTTCATAACTCGAAACATGTCGAGTATCCTTTACTGCTAAGTGTGTTTTATTTTAAAGTTTAAACTTTATATATAAACTATTTGTATATAGGACAGAAACTTCAGGTAAAATAATCAAAAAGTAATTTCATCAGGTGAAAATAAAAACTTTCTTAAAAATCACTCAACTTGTTAATAATTATTCCTTTTAAAAGCAGGCTCCACTCTTCTGCTGAAAGCTGTTTGATTTGATTGTTTAATTTCGTCCGGAAGTCTGCCATGAAGCTCCAGACAGGTGTGGCCCCTGTTGAATTTTCTTTATGCTACCTGAAGGAAGTGCAAAGTTATTTTTCTCACGTATATTATGTTCTTGAAAAGTGCAGTTTTTAGGAAATTTGTTCTGATTTTTACGAGCTTGAGTCACAAATGATAGAATTAATACTGCTTACATTGTATCCTTACATTTCTTAAGACATCTCTGCAGCTATGTGAACTCTTCAACTGGAATATACTGCGTTCTTTTGCAACAGAAGAACATATTAGACATCAGGACTCTTTCTTATCCTCCTGGCCATGAAGACAGACGTGCACATTTTTCTACATAAGTTGTTTATGTGCTCCTTCCAGGTTAGTCTTGACTTGAAATACACCTCTAAATATGTGATGAACGTGTTTATATTCCTTTTGTTAGTGAAAAAGATTCTTCGAATTTTTGAAATATTCGTGAACAAATTGTTGACTGAACAATAGCTTCGCTAACTTTTATTTTCTCGTGCAAACTAGATTTGGATATTGATTTGTTGAGGAAGGACGTATCGTCGGCATATGCACATGTTTTGTCTGCTGGTATGCTGTCGAAAATATCATTAATGGACAGGATCTGATGAATAAACTGAAGGAAAATAACATCAGATCATTAAGTTCGATAGTCCATTATATTTTACTTGTATATTCAACCTATTGACCGTATTGTAATCTATGTTGGGAATATCTCTTCCAAATATAAAAGTAATTATTAAAATTTTCAAAAATTATCACTGATTCATAAATAATATATTTCATATCATCATAAGGCATAAGAACAGATATCCTATGTCAAGAAATTATCGCAGTCATTTCCCGGTGAAAGGTAACATCATGGTGTTACTGTTCAAAACAATATTATGTGAAGGATGTTTATATTATGCATAAAGTGTTATTATACCGATGAAATGAATCAATTAACTGGATTTGTTTAACTTATTCTACGTCTATCAACAGTGCTGATGATTATCTGGAATTTGCGTGGATTTAATTTGGCAAACAAAGGGTTTTCCACAGATTGAATGAGCATTTATTGTTTCAGGCAATAGAATGATGGGATAAAATTAACCTGGTATTGATATTGTCCTAACGCAAAGTCACGTACAGGATCTATTCGGACATAATTGAAATCCGAAATTGGGAATATCATATTGACTTTTGGGAAATTTCATTGAAATAGTTTCGTTTTCGGAATCGAATTAACTGGGGGCAGCTATTAAGAATTTTAATTTTTTTCGGCTCACCACAATTTGCATAAGGTTTAGTAGGACAACGCACGAGCCGCCAACCGCGGCGGTTGTTAATTTGTACAGGAATATATGGTAGACAACGCAAGGGCAGCCGCGTAACCGCGCGGTTGGGCGGTAGTCGACATCGGGCGCGGCGAACGCGGCAACCGCGCGGTCTTGCGGTTGTCGATTTGTACAGACTTGAATGGCAGACCACGCACGAGACCGCAATTTCGCGCGGTTTCCCTTCATTATTAATTTAACATTTGTAGTAAATTTGATATTTTTAGTCATTCCGGTAATTTCCTTTTCAATTTTGTTCAGTAATTCACCGAAAGACGACGTTGACATACTGGTATAATTGAAAAATTTATCTTCGAAGCTTCTCAATTCTCTATAGAAAATAACGAATGCTCCTTTACTACTTCTTTGTTGAAACAGAGGGTGAACCCAATATTTTGCAATGCAACGACGTTTGTTTCGCTTTTTAGATAGAATTTAAATTTGCCAAACGGCTAGAGCTACTACCGCGGACACTTTCATGACGACTAGCGATCAACAAACCGCGACGGCCACCGCAAGAGCAATCCGCGCTCGACCGCGCTACCGCTCGACCGCCAACCGCGGCGGTTGGCGGCTCGTGCGTTGTCACCCTTAGGGCTCGTTCAGACAAGGCGGGAACCGCACGATTTTAGAATCGCGTGGGAATCGCGCGGGTCTTATTTATATAAGTACTCTTGCAATCGTTCAGACGTAACCGCGCGGTTGGTCAACCCGCGCTATACCCGCGACTCAACCGCCAGAAAATAGAATCGTGCGGTGCCCGCGCGATTCTGTTACTATGAAGTAGACCTGTGTCGATCGTGATTGATCGAATCTTTTTGATTCGATCGCAACGTATACACGAGTGATCGAATCACGAATTTCTAAAAGACCCGATCTTATTTAACCCGATCCCGATTTACTTGACAAGACTAACCAAATTGCACTTTATTTTCATAGGTTTTTACACAACAGTATATAACTAATTGCATGCTGATACAATCGTTTACATGCTTTCATTCATCGCACTATTTCTCGTGTTGTTTTGAATTTTGACACGTAATTCAAAAGGAACCGATTTTTTCAGGAACGCTCGCGTAGAAAAGTCGCGACCTGTCGATCTCTCAGTCTTTTGGCTCGATCGATCGCGTCTTGATCGAGATCGAATTCCGTTTGAGATCGAATCAGTGACATGCTGATTGCTGATATATGTACTGTCGATCTCTCTGTCTTTTGGGTTGCGAACTCGATCGCGTCGTGATCGAGATCGAATTCAGTTTGAGATCGAATCAGTGACATATATAGGTATGACCCGCGACACGTGTTTTTATATTCAGGTTTTGCTTGCGTGTTTTAGTAAACTTAGTTGATATTATCGTCGTCTCCTCTATCCACATTTATATACATTAATGAAGCGTCTATCTATAATAAAAGAAGCTCTTTAAAACCGAAAAGAGCCTCTCAAATTTCATTTCTTAATAACAATTTGGAGTAAATTATCATTTTTGATATTAAACACTATTAGTTATTTTCTTTTTAACATTTTTATGTTGTTTTTCACTCATTTAGGTTATCTTATTAATATAAATTCTACCCAGTTCACCGGTTCAGCATTCGTCATTCGTTACAAAAGAACTGCGACCTGCGACCCAAATGATCGAATATTTTTAACCCGATCACCATACGAATGGGTCATGATCGACCCGGGTCTCGACAAATGATCGATCGACACAGGTCTACTATGGAGCCTCTCCTCAGCGTTCAGTTGCGTTGTTGGAACCGCACGATTCGTACGCCACAACAAGAACACGCGCGACATCGCTATGGATTGTTTCGACATTGAAATATCTCCTTTGACCAGTTCAATCATTTCATCAGAAGATTTTATTGACATTCTCAAATAGTCAAAAAACTTTTCCTCGACCATTCTTAATTTGGGATATAATTTTACGAATTGGCCATGTACGAGTCGGTCACTTAATACTGGATGCACCCAATACTGCCTTCTTCTTTTCTTTTTTTCTATGAGCAACCACATTAAACATAGTATTTCATCGTCAACTTCCATTTTCAAACTAACGCTATCCGCTCGCGCCAATCGCGTAATAACCGCTCTGTCTGAATACATAACACAATTTTGCGATTCCAAACCGCACGATTCTAAAATCGAGCGGTTCCCGCGTGTCTGAACGAGCCCTTAGTGTCTGACCGAACTTTCGGTTTCGGTCTAGTTTCGACGAAAAAAAATGGGGTTCGGCTTATTTTCGGTTTCGGCCACCAGTTTGGTCCAGCCAGAATTATTTTTCGAGAGGTTTCGCGTTGCTTTATGACGTGTTATATAATAGTTATGAATAGCAATATTTGATTTAGTTAATACAGTAACACAAACGTAGCTTTGTTAATCAAAAGTCGGATTCACATTATGCAAACCATTTAATCCAAGCAAATCACACATTCAATTTCGATTTTGAAATATTAAATACTGAAAGTGAGGGAATTAAACATAATTTTTTAGAATCATTACAGATAAATAAATACAAGCATTCCGGGCTCCTATTGAATAGCCAAATCGATCATACTTCAAGCCCCTTTCTCAATCTTTTCAAAATTACCGAACTACCTGACTAGCAGTTCAGAATTGGTTTTGCCTATTCTGATAATTATTTGTAACCATCTTGCTATTTACCCCTTCTACACAATTTGTCATCTCTTTATTTCTTGTTTTCGATATAACAGAGAAACATAGTTGTTATTTAGTTTGCCATTAGCATCTGAAGAAGGTGAAGTTCCACCGAAACGTGCGTCATGCGTTATTTCTTTTAATAAATGTGTAAATTGTTATTATTAACCATTGTTTCGATATAAATACAGTAATGATTAGGTTTTCATACGTTACGTATTAATAATTAAGGTTAGGTATCTATTCATTTGTTTTCAGTCAGTATAAATTTGTTGCTGATGCTAAGTCGAACCTAAAATTTACTATGAGGTATGTAGTATCTAAATTTTGGATATTCATTTCGGTATTATGAATTAAATATAGATTTGAAAGCAATGTTTTGCAATTAAAGTTAATATGTGTTACATAATGTGATATGCAGTTTAGTAAACATTTTTTTATCGGTAAATGAACTTTTGAATTTTTATTAAATTAACATGACACAAATAGAATAAAGCTTGAATAAAATTCGCTGGTCTTAAACTTGTTCAACTTTTTTTATTATTATTCAATCAACGCTGAAGGAACGATGTCGCATAAAAATGCAATTTTTCGAAAAATGTTTATCAGATTCCTCCGAAGCTATATGTAAACAGTGCAATACGTTATATCCTTTGAGTTCAGATCCTAAAATGCAATCGACTCATGGTTTGAAGCTACGCTTGTTGGAATTCCATGATACATAAGCAATATTTGAAACGTCAATTGGAAATCAAAGAGTATAAAGTAGAAACTAAATCAAAACGATGCGAAATGGAAAATTCATGGAGCCCTATCTTCACGAGTTCTGTTTTCCCTAATTTCTCCACCAACTATTGGTCTCTCTTTCCTACTTTCAAAACAATCTTAGATCCACCTTTTAACCAATTCGACGAACCAGAAATTCAACATTATTTTTTCACCTATATCAATGAAAATTTCAAGAATCACCGCAAAATATATACGGATGGTTCTGTCATGGATGGGCAAGCAGGGTGTGCGATTTATGACCCGAAAACTCCCTACGAGGTTATCCTAAAACTGCCAGACATCTTTTCCACTTACACCTGCGAAAAAATTGCACTCATCGAAGCTATTAAATACGCGAATAGCGTACAGGATCAAAACTTTGTGATTATTTCAGACTGTCGTAGCGTCTTACAGAAGGTTGCCAATTTTAAATTTTCTTCAGCCAATTCACACATCCTAATCGAAGCAATGAAACAACTTTCCAACGCTCAAAAATTGAATAAAAAAATTACATTCTTATGGGTAAGATCACACAAAGGAATTAGGGGCAACGAGATCGCAGACAGTTTGGCAAAAAGGGCAACCTTACAATCCATGGAGACCAGTCACTTCTCAATCCCATTGTACGAGGTATATAAACTTCTGAAAAAGCATATCAGCCAGGAGTGGACTTAATCTTTCAGAAAAGACCCAAAAGGAGTATACTACAAAAATTTAATGAATAACACTCCATCTTTAACACCTTGGTATTATAATTGTGAAATACACAGGCATTTTATAGTTACCCTCAATCGTTTACGCACATCCCACGGCCTTTTCGGTAAACACATGTTTCGTATAGGCTTGAGACAAAATCCCCTATGCCAATGTGGAGAAGAAGAAACACTGGAACACATCTTCATGCTATGTCCCTTATAAGAAGATAATAGAAGAGAGTTATTCACTGGAATTTATGGATGCCTGTAATCAGGCCCCATGAATTGGTATACGATAATTGCTAGTAATAACATGAACATATATCTGATGATCTACGATTTCCTAAAGAAGACCAATTTGAGAATATAACTTAATATACACTTCAATCGGACCTCCTTGACGTGGAATCACCTTTAGTAGCTCCTGAGTCGCAGAGGAGCTTCATTAATTTATTATATAATTATTTGTATATTAATTTACATTGTTGCTGAGCGTATGTTCTAATAGAACGAGCTCATTAGGAGACCCCACTAGAGTGGAGGCCTCACTATAATAAAAAAAATCAAAACGATGCGATTCTTTAAACTTAGTTGTCAGCAATGATAGTGTTAGTGTAAGCAAACTTAATAAACACTCATTTAATCTAAAAATACAGACTAATTATCATGAAGAAATTTTCATGCATCACCTATGGGAGTTTCAGTTTCGGCCGAAACTGAGACTGATGCCGAAATTCGGTTCCGGTGTCGGCCGTAAAAATTAGTTACACGCAATGCATCCAACTGACCAATATACATATCTTTCAACTGCAAATTACCTAAATGGTAATAGAAGAAAACAATGAAAATTAGTTCTGTTGTCTAATGGATGCATTGAATATTAATAAATTCTATTTTGCATTTGTTCAATATGAAGTAATCTACTAGGTATACCTAACCTTTGACGTAAGAAATTCCTACTAAAATTATCCAAATAATTTTGGAACGAAGTTCCTTATCGCGCTTTGTGAAAGGGGGCTAGACGGAAGAAATTAAGACCCAAAGTTGTAACGACACTTTTCGCGCGCGCACGCCGTGCGCGTGTTTCTCTGTCTGTCTGTCTCTCTCTTTCATAGAAAGCAAGCCAGTTATTTTCGTTTCGTCTTTCTATTTCGCATTGAACAGTGTGGTGCCGCGACGATTATTTTTGTTGAGTGTATACAGGTTTTTTGTACATTATAAATAATAAAAAATAATAACAATAATGAATCCTGACAGTGTTTCTGCACAGGTTCCGGATATTGCTGATGGAGTTAGGTAAGTAAAGATTTTATACAGACAATAATAATACATAATACAGACATTTAAATAAAATAGAATCCCAAACATATGTTTCCAAACAATCAATCAAGCAAAATACGTTTATTCAAGATTTCTGGGGGGATGGGATACATTTTTGTTGTCTAGCTAAATAATTTATTTTGGGAAGTTATAAGGTTTTGCAACAATCTTCAACCCTGACTTCACTTAATTACTTCTCTAACATTTACAATATTAATAAAAAAACCTAATTTTCCTATCTTTGGGGGGAATGCGGATGCGGCAGACTTTTCCTACTTAAGTTACCACAAGCCAATTATTACTGAAATTGAGCCTACTGATTAAGTTTATATTACATTATGTTTGTTAATAATAAAAAAAATATTATTATAACATTAAAAGTATAAAATTTTATTACAATTGCTTCACTAATTAATCGAAAGGAACTTCGTGCCATCCGGGTGTCCCTTGACAACTCTCGAGTTTTTTTATTTTGTTTTAATCCATTTATTGAACTGATCAATTGTATGCCATTCACGTAAGATTAATGAAAATAATGTAGTCATCTGCTAATACTTGCATTTGATGAAAGTTATACATTGGATGAGAGAATACACAATTTGCTTTCTAGTAAGTATAATTTTATTCTGCTCACTGACACATTATTGTGAAGAATGTTTAATTTTTCAATATTAAACGTTTTGCTTCTCTGAATGAAGAATGTAATTTACATAGTATGTTCCTGGACATTGCGAAGCAAATGCTGCTTACCTATATCAGATATAAGTTTCTGTTCAAAATAGGAAGTTCATTAAACGCTACGGTAAGCATGAATTGAAACGATCACAGCGCCACAAGCTTAGCTAAAATAGTCAAACGCATTACGAAATATGCATTCATTAGTGAAGTGTGTAATTTATTTTGAGATACTCCTCTTTCCTTGACTAATAAGGGGCCACCTACTTAGATGATAGAGGCAACAGATGATCTTTTATCGATTTCATATAAATACAAACAAGATTATATATATTTTGAATTCGATAGGAGCGAAAGGCAAAAAGAAAATTTTCTGTAAATAAATCACATATGAATAGAATAGAATAGAATAGAATAGAATAGAATAGAATAGAATAGAATAGAATAGAATAGAATAGAATAGAATAGAATAGAATAGAATAGAATAGAATAGAATAGAATAGAATAGAATAGAATAGAATAGAATAGAATAGAATAGAATAGAATAGAATAGAATAGAATAGAATAGAATAGAATAGAATAGAATAGAATAGAATAGAATAGAATAGAATAGAATAGAATAGAATAGAATAGAATAGAATAGAATAGAATAGAATAGAATAGAATAGAATAGAATAGAATAGAATAGAATAGAATAGAATAGAATAGAATAGAATAGAATAGAATAGAATAGAATAGAATAGAATAGAATAGAATAGAATAGAATAGAATAGAATAGAATAGAATAGAATAGAATAGAATAGAATAGAATAGAATAAGTTTATTAATTTCATAGATTATTCGTACAAATATTAAATATAAATATGCACAAAATAAAAATGAAACAAGTCACAAAAAACAAATACATAGAGCTTATTTATAACAATAAACCCTGAACTCCTCGACCGAGTAAGGTTCACATTTCATAATTAACATGTGAATGCTTCTCTTAAAGGTCCCATGATTTGAAATAACCTGTAGATGTTTAGGTAACACATTGAACAACTTAAGTGCCATGTACTCTGTGCCTCTTTCACGTAGAGTAGTAGAATGAATAGGAAAAAAGTACGGGACACTTTGCCTTGTATTATTAATATTCTTAAATTTTGCAAAATAATCTTGATTTTTATGGAAAAATGTAAGTACTTTATATATATACAGCCCATGGAAAGTGAATAAATTGTGCTTTCTAAATAGACCACGACAAGATTGTCTGTAGTCGAGGCGCAGCATAGATCTAACTGTCCATTTTTGGCAAATAAAGAGACTATCAGAGTGGATGGAGCCTCCCCAGAAAATGATACCATAGGAAAGGATAGATTGGTAATTAGCAAAATATAGAATTTTTAGGACATGCAAGTGAACTAGATCTCTCAACATAAAAAGGGTAAAGGAGGCCGAATTCAGCTTCTTTCTGGGCTGATCAATATGAAGGTCCCATCTCAAATTCTTATCCAAGGCAATACCGAGGAAATGTGCTATGTTTTCTGGGGTCACAGCACTCATGCTAACAGAATATTTGGACTGGAGTGTAAAGTTATAAGAATTATAGCAAAAAAATACAGAGACGATATTAAAAGCACTTTTACTAAGTATAATATTCTCACTTTTCCCTCTTTATATATTCTCACTTGTCTCTTACATGCTACATTCAACAATAGCCACATTCTGAATAATGAAATTCATGATTATTACACCAAACAAAATAGTATAATTCATATGGATATTCTACGCCTTAACTCTAGTGAATCTTGTTACAATTACTACAGCAAAGTGTTTTATAACAAACTCCCACAAAATGTGAAAGAAATTCCTGTTAAACAATTCAAAAACATAATAAAGTTGTTTCTAATTGAAAACGCATTCTTTGATTTCAGTGAATTTCTAAGTATACAGTTCACAAATGACAGCTTTAAATCATAATTAAAAATTCATACACTATATTTATATCATTTTAATTTTAAATTTTTTTTATATGTTCTGTGTTTTGTTATTTGTAACTGTACAATTAATTTAATTTAATATTGTGATTTATTTATATGTTGTAATATACAAGATATTTTTTTATAATGACAAATGTAAACTTATGCTCTATAAACTTGAACTTAAACTTAAACCTCAGAACTGACGAAAAAATGAGTTTTGAAAAAAAAAACAAGGAAAACTGACTAGGAGTGCTCAGTATGAAATATACAACTGAAGGTAGTGGAACTGTCTTTGACTGAAAAATTTTTGTTATTTGAACTCAAAGAACCGCAAAATAGATCGCACATAAATATGATTAACGCACTATAATATGAAATTGATGTAATCAACTACTACTTCCATGAAGAGAACATTTTAAGCAATACTTAAGTGAAGACAAAAAGCAACTATACGAATATATCATTTCATCCATCTCTCATAATCCCTGCAGACAAATATCAGGAAATAACCAATAATGAACATAATTTGAGATTCGAAAATTCAATAGTGAAAGTAATATTAATTGAAATAACAAATTTCTCATCTATACACTCAAGAGTAAATAAATTTAGAATAAGTGAATAGGCATTAAAAAACTGATTTCATACTAGGAGTATTGATCCAAATAATTTATACTAATAATTTGAGAATTTATATCGAAAACACAAATATTATATATATATATATATATATATATATATATATATATATATATATATATATATATATATATATATATATATATATATATATATATATATATATATATATATATATATATATATATATATATATATATATATATATATATATATATATATATATATATATATATATATATATATATGTTCAGAAAGATTTCCGCGGTCGGAAGTATTTAAAAAACTTGGTTCTCGGGATGAACCGCGTAAAAAAATTGAAAAATCTCGACGTTTCGGCTCCTTTTGCGAAGCCATCTTCAGGAGAATTAGAAGGAAAAATAATTCAGATACGTGGCCTCAATCTGCCTACTCCACGAACCGAATTAGGAGGAATCGAAAATAATACGATTGCGTGGTCACAACCTGCCTACTCTGCGATCTGGCCCCATGGCGGAGACTCGTTGCTCCACTTCTTGAATCATTTGAATGGCATACATCCAAGTATCCAATTCACAATGGAAGTGGAAAACGATGGGTCTCTGCCATTCCTCGATGTCATGGTCAAAAAACTTCCATCCCAAGGCTTCTCCTATTTAGTTTATCGTAAACCCACCCATACAAACCGTTATCTGAACGCCCAGTCTCACCACCATCCCTCTCAACTTAACTCTGTAGTTAATACCCTAATCTACCGCTCCATTCGACTGTCTGACGACGAACACCGTGAATCAGAACTCAAGACTCTAAAACATATATTATTACAGAACGGTTACAACACATATCAAATCAACAAGAACATACGCAAACACACAAACATCACCCCACCTCTACCACGTTCCAATCCCACTGACCAAGAATCTACACCTAAATTATTCCTTCCTTACATCAAAGGAGTAACAGATAAGATCGCAAGATCTCTCAAAAGCACAAACATCAAAACAATATTCACCACCCAACAAAAACTCTCCCATCTGGTCAGATCCGTCAAGGATAAAATTCCTAACGAAAATCACGGTGTTTATGAGATTCCCTGTTCCAATTGTCCTCGTTCTTATATAGGACAAACGAACCGACGAATTCAGGTCCGTGCCAAGGAACATTCACTTTCAGTAAGACATTCAGATATCACCAACGCCCTTTCCCAACATCACACCCAAACAGGCCACATTATCGATTTCCCCAATACAAGAACTATTGCTCCCGTCCGATCTTTCAAATCCCGAATTTTTCGTGAAGCTGTAGAAATAGACAAACGTCCAAATTGTTTGAACACCAGAGATGACAGTCACAGACTCCCATCAGCATGGAAGCCGCTTCTCAGCGGTCGCCGTGTCACACCCAATCGGAGTGCATCCCGCCCTGGTACCGTGCGTGAATACCCCATTGACGTCAATACTACGTCAATAACTACGTCAATGGAGTACCCGCCCCCCTTCCCTATAAATACGGCCACGCGACGATCGGCCCGTCAGTTGACTCTGAAGAGTAGGCAGGTTGAGACTTCAGAGTTGACAGGAAGCAGTACGGTTGGTGCAGTAGGCAGGTTGAGACCACGCAATCGTATTATTTTTCCTTCTAATTCTCCTGAAGATGGCTTCGCAAAAGGAGCCGAAACGTCGAGATTTTTCAAATCTTTTACGCGGTTCATCCCAAAAACCAAGTTTTTCATATATATATATATATATATATATATATATATATATATATACATATATATATATATATATATATATATATATATATATATATATATATATATATATATATATTTGAAGTTTAACGATTTTCACATATATAATAAAACAACACATTTGCACAACGAGTTTCGCTTACACTCGACTTTAAAACTAAAACTTTTTTAATGTCAGTTTGAAATTCGCACCTGAAAACAAACTGTTTACTAGAATGAGCATTTAAATTAAATATCGAAAAATTTCTGAAAAACTCAAAATTGGGGAACCCATAAGATGAAATGACAAATGTTCAGAAACTATATCAGTTGTAGTAAAGAATATATTTATATAGAATAAAGTATAAACTTTAAAATAAAACACACTTGGCTTATGTTTCACTATATGAAAATGTTTAGATACTGTATTTATCAGTAACGAATAGTCGAATAGTATTACATCTTATTTTATAAAACAGACAAATATTCCCAATAGAATATGTGCCGAATTTGAGTAGCAAAATTTGTAACAGACTATCGAAAAATAACGTTAAAACAATTTGTACAAATAAAATAAACTTGAAGTCAACATCGGAGAAACAGTGGTGTTTACAAAATATTTTGCGACGACTGTCCTGCTTTCTATATTTGACAAACAGGAAGGAATATAAACATTCGTGTTGAAGAACATAAAAAGTCAATTTTACAAAATAAAAATACCACTGGCTTCTCCGAACATTGTATAAAATTTAATCATTTCCTGGATTTCAACAAAAACCAATTTTTATATTCAGGTAACAAAGGAAAACGCCTTGACCTTCTTGAAATTCTCGAAATAAGTTCCGCCCATCATAGTCAATTAAAAGTAAACGAACAAATTGATTTCCAGGTATCACCTTTGCGTTTGTCTGCTTTATAAAATAAGATGTAATACTCTCCTGTAGTCAGTCTTGATAATGAGTTCATAACCCGAAACATGTCGACTATTCGTTACTGCTAAATACAGTATCTACATATTTTTATATAAGCCAAGTGTGTTTTATTGTAAAGTTTATACTTTATTCTTCATGATGTTTCACCAAGTGATGTGCGAGAATTCAATCTCAGTTAATATATTCATATAATTTTTTTTGGAATTTGAAACAAGAATTTCATACAACAGCTTTTACTATACAATTACTCAGTTTCGATAATATCAGAAAATCTCTGTTTGAATACACACAATATATCTATTCATTATATTCATTATTTCATTACTCAAATGAGGTAGGTTGAGAGAGTTTCTTTTGTATACAGTCGAATTGATCGATCATTTTATGCGTAAGTAGCTAACTATGAACAGATTTACGAACTTTGTCGACAGAAAATGCAACTTCATGTGTTTGTTTTTAACAACAGCCATATACGCCTTCGCTACGCCCACTGAAGCCGAACGAATAGAAAATCGGTTTTCATAGCACGAGTAACACAAAACGATTGTGCAATGATCGAGATGCGGATACTTGAAATTCGGTCAAAAATCCAGTTACGTGTATATCAATTATGTTTTTTCATAAACAAAATTTCCAAGTTTCATATGAAACCAACAATAGCATTGGACAATTTATTAAAAACAACAAATCAAAAATTCAAAGAGATGAACGTACAGGTGTTTATAAACTCGACTGTAACGATTGTGAAAAATTCTATATAGGACGTACAATTAGAAATTTCAAAACTCGAATAGACGAACACCAACGTAGCTTTATTAAGCAGAAAACGGACTCTAATTATGCGTGTCATCTTATTCAAAAAACCATACCTTTAATCACAATTATAATATATTAAGGTTAGAAAATAGTCTCCACAAAATCAACTGTTTGGAATCCCTATACATCAATAAATATAAAAATTCCGGAAACCTAGTTAACGACCAGATTGAAGTAAACCCTTCTCCTCTTCTTAATCTGTTCAATGTACCTACCAATAGCTCTGAATGAATTGCTTATTGTTATTTAGTTTCTCTAAGAACCCCCCTGTGTTATGTTCAATTTTTCGTATAAATAGATTGTTTTGTAATACCGTAATTTAGTACGAGATGAAGTCAATGTTATGAAGAAACGCGTTTACTCATTAGATTTTATTTAAACCTGTGAGAAGTTAGTTTTTTGTTTCTTTATGAAGTTATATATATTATGAATTCAAATTTTATAGATTGGTTATTTCACACAAAAAATACACAAAATTATCAGAAATTCGACTTCTGGCATAGAATCAATAGATTTTAAGGATAACTACAACAGCAAGTGAAGACATATAAAATTTGAGTGATATTACTATTCAAGGTTCTGAATTTACTCTCTAATCATGGAAAACTCATTATGGTAACTTGATTCGAACCTGTAAGAATCTGTATTAAGAGGATAGCAAAAAAACAATAATTGGTAATATGTAAAGTATTTTCAACCCACCACAGTATTATAAAAAATTTATATCAATACCTAGGAATGCAAAGCAGAACTGGTATAGTATTTTCCATTTGATAAAGAGCACCATATAATGTTATAACCGCACTTTCAGCTCCATGAAATCAGTAGAAAAAGCATCTACAAAATTCAAAGATAATCTGACTTTATATGGAATGTTATTTAAATTTAGAATTATGAAGAATAAAGTATAAACTTTAAAATAAAAACACTTGGCTTATGTTTCACAATATAAAAAATATTTAGATACTGTATTTAGCAGTAACGAAAAGTCGACATGTTTCGAGTTATGAACTCATTATCAATACTGACTACAGGAGAGTATTACATCTTAATTTATAAAATAGACGAAAGCAAAGGTGATACCTGAAAATCAATTTGTTCTTGAATATTATGGGCGGAACTTATTTCGAGAATTTCAAGAAAGTCAAGGCGTTTTCCCTTGTTACCTGAATGTAACAATTTGGTTTTGTTGAAATCCAGGAAGTGATTGAATTTTATACAATGTTCAGAGAAGCCAGTGGTATTTTTGTTTTGTAAATTTGACTTTTTATGTTCTTCAACAAGAATATTTATATTCTTTCCTGTCTGTCCAATATAGAAAGCAGGACATTCGTCGCAAAAAATTTTGTAAATACCACTGTTTTCTCCGATGTTAGACTTTTTTTTATTATTGACCAAGAATGACTTCAAGTTTCTTTTATTTGTACAAATTGTTTTAACGTTATTTTTGATAGTCTGTTACAAAGTTTGCTACTCAAATTAGGCACATAATTTATTGGGAAGTATTTTTGTTCTTCATTAATAGTTTGCGTGGGGCATATTGAATGCAACAGATACTTCATTCGTTTTTTCCCAATGAGCATGTCGATAAGACTTTCATTGTAACCGTTATTGATGGCTAATAATTTAATTGTATTAACTTCAGTTTGAAAATTTGTTTCCGGTAATGGAATCGTGAACAACCTATGTATGAACGAATGAAAAGCACTGAGTTTTATTTTAATGTGTTGGTTACTGTCGCTGTGAATTAAAGTATCTGTGAAGTTCCGCCCATAATAGTCAATTACCCCTTGTAAACGAACAAATTGATTTTCAGGTATCACCTTTGCTTTTGTCTGTTTTATAAAATTAGATGTAATACTCTCCTGTAGTTAATCTTGATAATGAGTTCATAACTCGAAACATGTCGACTATTCGTTACTGCTAAATACAGTATCTAAATATTTTTATTTAGAGAAACATAAGCCAAGTGTTTTTCATTTCAAAGTTTATACTTTATTCTTTGTGATGTTTCACCAAGTGATGTGCGAGAATTCAATCTTAGTTATTAAAAATAGTGAGAAGTTAAATAATCTAGAACTTGTATATTTTCATTATTCAATTTTCTTTTGTTTACTTCAATAACATGAAAGTAATAATTATTGTGATGGATAGATGATCCTATAAATCATTGCATATTGTCTCAGCCTTGCACAGATACCTCGTCCAAATTTTAATAAAAACCCACTGAGCCTATGAAGAAGGATTCACTAAAATCCAAAATTCTGTAAATCCTATGCAGCCAAATCAGGAAGTAAATTCCAATGGAGCGCAAGTGTTGTATGGATCTTCAATCCGTGCAGGTATATCGAAATTTTAAAACCAGATATTGAGTTGTGATAAATGACCTTCAAATATGGTTTTCATATCTTGAGGAAGATATTTTTCCCCATTTGGGGTCAAATATTGAAAAATAATCTTGGACATCATCATCCTTGAATGTTCTTCTCTTTATTTTGGTTTTTTTCATGAGAGCAGATATTTTGTCCTTTGATTTCAAAAGAAGCGTATTCTTTCCTTGCAGAGAGAGATTAAAGGAATTCAGCTTATGCTTGAATACTTTCAGAAAGATATTCCAGAATGTTTCAGATTTATCGCGGAAGGCACAACGACTTGTCTAGCCTGATCATACATTATAATCCAAACGGCTTGACAACTTGCAAGAGTATTCTGCGCTGTCGAGTTAATTTTACACAGGATCAAGTAAAAATAAACCACCCCAAAAATTCAGGTATTTTTAACTTCTCACTTATTTTTTTGTTGAGTTAGGCCACATGTTTCGTAACGCCCTGAGGCGCCGCCTCAGCTCACAGTTTGGGAACCTCCGGTGTACACTATAGATCAGCGATACTCAAAATGCGGCCGCCAGGCTTTTGAAAGAGGCCCACCAGTTTTAACTCCAAATTCTAGTAGCCTATTAACTATTTAAATTTCCGAGGAAATAATAGGCGCCGTTTTTTTCTTTACGTCAAGAAATAATGCAGTTTTTACAGCAAAATGATAAAAATTATACTGAACTGCAAAATAACAACACCACCATTTGTTAGCTTTTCTATGCGACATAACTGAGAAACTCACAGCCTTAATCGAGGCTTGCAAGGTGAGAACAAAAAAATTTCACAAATGGCAAATACAATATTTGCTTTCATAGAAAAACTGAGTATTTATTAAGAAGAAATTCAAAACAAAGTACCTACTTCAAAAATTCCTAACACTTACAAGTGTTACACAGAACTGTATTGATTTTTTCGAAGAAAACTGTTTTCAAATTATATATCTGCACTATCAGACGAATTTAAAGGGAGATTTAAGAAAAATTAAAAATTTGCTACTGCTTGTAGAAAAATTATGGTACCTAGAGCCGATAAGTATTTCACGATTGGCTTCAGTTTTGGATTGTAATTATGCAGACTTGTTCGACGAGTTCATTCAAATGAAGAATGTTACAAAGTTATTTTTAAAGAGACGAGAGAGAAGATGCAGTAGGTACGCTGAATTTTGGACAATAGTGCTCGAACAATTCAAGACTGTGAAAAAATGTGTAAATGCTTACGATGCTTTGCATCATATATTTGTGAATCATCTTATTCCAAAATGAAATATGCAAAGAAGGTATATATAAACCGACTTGAAAAGTCCCCAATATAATAAATAAACAATTAAACGTAATAGGTTTTTTACCAACGCCTAAATAACAGATGTGATTTATGTAGGTAGCGGCCCGCACGAGACAACTAAAATCTGAAAGTGGCCCAAGAAAAAAAAGTTTGAGCATGGCTGCTATAGATGAATGAAATGAAAACTGATTCATACAATATTTTAAGCAATTGTAGCATATTTTCGTTCGAGATATATACTTAAACTTGGCATTGTTATTAACAGAGTGGCAAAGCAGTTTTTTTAACAACTCTCAGTAAAGCTGAATCTTATAATATATCTCAAGCACCCCGAACTGATTTCAGTACATGGAGGTTTAAGCTAGATTCAAACCGCTGTAAGTAGTAGTAAACCCGGAATACCCTGAGCTTAGAGGTTCACCTTACGGCTCAGAAATTCCTTTCGGTAGCTAGATAATTTTAGATAAGTATATGGAATATTTTTCCAAATTCGAATGTCTATGGAGGAGTATATGATAAAACACAATGCTGTAGTATACTACCGTTGAGGATGTCTCCATTTGGGTAACTACTGAGTTTTCCTGAATCAATGGAAGTAGTATAGGGTAGGAAAAGCATCATTCGTATAATGATGAAAAAACAAGATGAAGTTATTAACATTGTTGAGAAAACAAGATACAAACTTTAGTTATCATTATATTACATTATATTAATTATTTCATTCAAATGAACCTCAAATTTATGTGAAGTTATTTGCAGTATTTGAAAAATTTGATGCAGCTTTTACCTTTTCGAAAGAATATTATTCTGAAGAATATTTATCCAATTTCCAGATCGAATTTATATAATTTTCCGAGTTATAAATTATTCGCATGCCTGTATTCGGTCGTTTTTACTTTACAAAAATACATTCGCAAAACAAAGTTTACAAATGTAGAACGTCATATACAAAATTGAATAATTAAGCTGAAGATATTTTTCACTCTGCTATTATAGGTATGTGATAATTCATTGAGCACCCACAAAAATTTGTATCGGAATCCATTCATAAAAACAGTTATTTTTCAAATATTCAAGGATATTATTCTGGGACATATTACATATTCTGCAATTGTTATTGAATTTTTCCAATTGACAGAAGCCTGACGTCGATATACTTCTTACTATGATTTTTGTGAACCTCATAAGTTCCTCCAATGAATTTTCTGAGTTATGGAACTATGTTGTTACCGAAAATATTTGGTTTATCTTGCTTGGAACCAGTATTGTTCAACAAAAAACATAAATTTGCACTTTTCAAAATTTCGCCTCTTCTTAGAATCAAAGAATTGTATACAAAAAAAATTATTTGTCCACACATTGAGTACCCTTATTGTTCATTATTTATTTCATAGAATCATAGTCTAATTGAACGAATTAATTCTAATCACATTATTCTATATACATAATAGGAAAAATATTGACAAAATAGTTTTTTTCAACAATGTTTCTTTCAATTATTTTCAGAGGAATGAAAAATCAATAGGAAATGTAACTTTTGTGAAAGTGTTGTAAAAATTGCAGGCTGATGTGAATTTCACAATACGAAACTACTTCTAAGCTTAAATTTTCCAATGAAACAAAAAATTCATCCTTTATTACAGCGAGTAACAAATGGTATCATCATTCATATTGCGTGATATCATTAAAACAACCTATTTTCGTTTTCTGTACAGATTTGCCATGAACAAGTATTAGTAATCGCGTAAAATTTAATTGTTCATAACAATATGAGACTATTAAGTAGTCTTCATATCGTAATTTTATCAATGTAAATATTTGAGGAAGGAATTCGTACACACATGAGTTGTTTGAACAGAACATAATAGGCATAATTATGTCACAGGTATCACTATAACTTTCCTTGAAAAAATACAGCATATTCGTGGATCGTAAATAATTCGTAATAGGTTAAAAGAAACAAACATAATAATTACCTATTACGACGACTTCTTTTGACTGGTCCAAAAAAAAAAATAACTGAAAAATAGTCCTGTAGACAAATTTCCAAAGTCACAATTGTGAAGAAAAACCAATAATCGACTAAAAATTTCACATAATCGGAAAATCTGTAGCGAAACGTAACGGTTAATTTGAGAATATAGTTTTGAAAACTATGTGACGAGACGCCTAATCTGAAAAAGCGCAACAGTTGGCTCTGGTGTTTATCGAAGAGCTCAAGCTTTAGCAGTTATTCGCGACCGGCAGCGACTGAATAGAGGCATCGCAGGTTGAGTTTATGTTATACGGCCACCGATTGAATGCGGGTTCAAGCGCACTGCGAAGTGCGTGTTGATCATCCTCTTTCGGCTCTTCGGAAAATATTGTTCCTCCAGCCATAAGTTGAAGAGCACAACTGATGCAATATCTGTATCAAAGGGTCCACTGGTTCAGTTTAGATTTTAAAACAGGCGAAGCCCAGCGGAGAGCTTCAGATTACAGCACTGCACTTCAGTTTTATATTCCAGGAATGCATGGGGACACATTTAATCTGCTAGTGTAATCTTTATGCGATTTCCGAGAAAATAAACTGAAAATATACCGCTTAAATTAATGAATTACTTGAATATATCTACCGATATTGAAGGCTTTCTGACTAGGATAATGAAAATGTTTATATCCATTATTAAATTCTGATTGTTTGGAGATTTAATTGAAGTATTGCATATTGAAAAATTCAATTGACCTAGTTAATAAATTTTAGATTTCTATTTATTTGCAATCTCATAAAATATTATCTACACAAATGTTATCACGCTTTATCAAAATATATTCTATATCTAGACTCACCAATGTTAGCAGCTGTATCACACTTGTAGAAAAATTACTTGGGCCTAAGTTATAGACTTTATATTTTGAAATTTGACACTTGAGTAGAAATCATCTTGTTATCAAGAGAAAATACTTTTTTTAGAAAATATAGAAAGTATATAAGATAATCGTTTATAATACTTAGTCTAACTCCTAAATTGTTGTTTCATATCAATTAATGAATTGATCATATTTTCTAAAATACAAAAAATCAATTGCATTTATATATACCTATATATATACAGTGCTTTCATGATGAAAGGAACAAATTCATTAAAAAATTAGGTTTCTATTTCATGTTAAAATCCTCGGACAGGTCGATTAGTATTTTTATTTGGGCATTTTTCGCAATAAAAATTTTGTATACAGGGTGTCTCATTCAAGAGCTATGGCTTTGTCATTAGTTTTTTTAAAGGTAATACCCTGTATATTATTTCACTTTACAATTCTACGATAAATTCTTATCACTTTTTGTGAACATACCATATGCCTCAACTCGATGGATTGCCAGAAACGGAGATAGTGGGTAATGAGAGGTACGATATGAAAACACACAAATGTAATTACTAATTTAATTTTTACATATGTTCAATCTGTTGTCCGTTTACTTCGAGACATTTTTGAAGTCGATTCAATGTTTCCCGTTGCACATTTTCAATTACTTCTGGACTGATAAGTCTTATTTCCTGCCTGATTCTCTCTTTTAGATCATCAATATTATTTGGTCTATTCAAATAAACTTTAGACTTCAAATAACCCCATAAGAAAAAATCCAATGGGGTTATGTCCGGTGATCTTGGCGGCCACTCAATCGGACCTCTCCGTCCTATCCATCTGTTGGGAAAAGTTGCATCAAGAAATTGTCGAACAGCGATTGAATAGTGAGGAGGTGCCCCATCTTGTTGAAACCATATCTCGTTATTAGGTATGTCAGGATCTTGTGGGTTAGGAAACAAAACAGCTAAAGCCGGAATGAGTTCGAACTGGAGAAAGTTCAAGTAGTCCTCTCCGTTTAGTGTTCCTTCAAAAAAATAGGGACCAACTATACGATTTCGAACAATCGCTGCCCATGTATTAATTTTTTTGAGGCCGCTGTGTGTGGCATTCTTGCATCCAATGAGGATTCTCGGTCGCCCAATACCTACAGTTTTGTCTGTTGACGTGGCCATTTAAAGTAAAGGTGGCTTCATCAGAAAAAATTATGTTTGTAATGAAATTTAGATGTTGATTATGAATTTCAAGAATCTGCTCACAAAACTGTACTCTGCGGTCAAAATCGTCTTCTAATAATTCATGTACCAGCTTAATTTTATAGGGATGATACTTATTTACCTTAAGTATTTTATGCACGGACCCTACTGATAAATTGAAATTATTGGAAATTGTAGTAATGGATGTATGAGGGTTATCTTGGGTTTCTAGTAGAACGTTCAGCACTGTTTCTTCAGATACTCTCGGTGGTCTTCCTTTAGGTAAATCTCTAACGTGGCCGTATCTCCTGAAATTTGATTCAATTTTGCTGACTGTCGATCTAGTAATTGGCGGACGATCAGGATGATTTTCATTGAATAGATTGCAGACTTCTTCTTGTGAACGCACCCTATCTCCAAAACCAATCATCATAAGTACTTCAATACGTTCTCTCTCAAGTAATTGCATTTTCTTAAACAATGAAGTAGTGTAGTGCCTGGAGCGTTAAAAACGTGAAAACTGCGAACTATACAGCACCAGTGAATGAATTCAGATGGTACATGTGAAATTTCATTCTTCAGATTTAATGACAATGTTTACCTAAATTTTTTTTGTACTTTTAATCCACATTTTAAATCTCCAGGTGCTCCACTATCTCCGTTATAATCTGGGAATCCATCAAGTTGAGGCATATGGTATGTTCACAAAAAGTGATAAGAATTTATCGTAGAATTGTAAAGTGAAATAATATACAGGGTATTACCTTTAAAAAAACTAATGACAAAGCCATAGCTCTTGAATGAGACACCCTGTATACAAAATTTTTATTGCGAAAATTGCCCAAATAAAAATACTAATCGACCTGTCCGAGGATTTTAACATGAAATAGAAACCTAATTTTTTAATGAATTTGTTCCTTTCATCATGAAAGCACTGTATATATATATATATATATATATATATATATATATATATATATATATATATATATATATATATATATATATATATATATATTTCGAACCTGTAAATTATATTTTTAGGATTATATGTTATTAGTTTTGGTAGGTTCTTTTAACATATCAAATTGTTTTTAACTTTCACGTTTTTTATTTATTTTAACGTTCGGCTGTCAACAGAAAACCTTTTAATACCATATTGTGTTTGTTATCATTCTATTTTAAAACGTATAATATTATTCCTTTTCTCCTCACAGTTCATACAATAAAAAATTTTTTGTGCTACATAGTGAAACTATCTTTATATGTTTCGTTTCGAATTCAACACGTGTATATAAGCACTTTTGCATCGTTAAAAACAATTGGATATATATATATATATATATATATATATATATATAAATATATATATATATATATATATAAATTAAATATATATATATATAAATATATATATATATATATATATATAAATAAAAAATAATATATATATATATATATATATATATATATATATATATATATATATATATATATATATATATATATATATATATATATATATATATATATATATATATATATATATATATATATATATATATATATATATATATATATATATATATATAGATAGAAGAAGGGTAGTCTTTGCTGACTAGTTAGGATGCAATTAGGATAATAATATTTGGGTATAGCAGCAAGCAAAACGTGTACTCTTATAACACTATATTTTCGATATTTCGACAATGATTATTGTCATCTTCAGGGAAGCTGCAAAGTAAGCACAAAAGAAAATCAAACAAATGCTCCATAACGGCCAACAGTAACAATACTCACTGTGTCTTTGAGAATGATTGCAAAAGATGTAAAAATCGAGATACAGCATTATTGATTTCTATAAAACATTATTGATCGAGAACAGAAAATGTGATGATCATCAACTAACATTATAAGTTAAAATGGTCACAATAAAATAAAACAAAACACAGTTAATTTAGAGGAAAATAAACATCGTTGAAGTTAAGTTAAGTTAAAAATTAAAAGAATATAATTATCTACTTCGTCATTACATATTGACATTTGTTTGATTTTCTTTTGTGCTTATTTTGTAGCTTCCCTGAAGATGACAATAATCATTGTCGAAATATCGGAAATATAGTGTTATAAGAGTACACGTTTTGCTTGCTGCTATACCCAAATATTATTATCCTAATTATATATATATATATATATATATATATATATATATATATATATATATTAATATATAAATTATTTATATATTTGGTTTTCATTTTTAAGCAAAGAAAAAGTTAAAAAATGACTTCGTTGAGAAACTTTGAATGTTTCATAACATGATAAAAACCAATAAAGTAGTTTATTTATTCATGAATTGAATCTCTCATAAATAAATAAAACCTCAATAAAAATGATTGATTGATTTCGATGCAATAATGAATATAGTGCTCAATAAGTTGAATTACTCATTTTGCAATATCTGAGGGTTCGATAAAAGGATCTATTTAATTAATTCTAAATACTTTCAGTACATAAAAAGTAAGATGAGAATATAAAAATTAAAAAGATTAGAAATCTAGAAAACTTAAATTGTCGATGGTTCTGAAAAGTACTTTTTGACATAAAATCAATACATCAAATGGATAGAGAAATCATTTCTAGCTTTCTGTAGTGCTGGCATTTGATTCCACATAGTTTCAAATGAATTACCGATAAAATAATTATGTTATAATGACTATGTTCAAATGAATCACTAAATATTGGCAAGTTGCTGTTATCTCTGAATTGTCTCTGTAGCTGGTAAAATGATCTTGGCATTTCAGCCTAAATATAATTGAAACAACTTATAACCGAAATACAGCTAAGCCTATTCATTCAGCACATTATGACCACTACGAAATGCTATATCTAAGCAGAATCAAATTGAATAAGTGGTTCTATAACTGAGTAACATTATATTCACGCAATCATGGTGGCGTTAATTCATCAAGATAACTAGAGTAACCCCATCAAAATGAATGCATTCCCAAACGCACACAACTCTCCCCTTGAAAAGTATCACGAATTTTCAACAAAATTTCGACTCGTTTAATATTATGGTATTCGTATAAATTTTCATCTGTGCGAAAAACTCGTTGGTTTGTAGCTGATCTTATTTTTACCCCTCTGATAGTATTTCCAGACTATCAATTCCTGACTACCAATTATTCTGCGTGTACCCGAATTGCTGTTTATCTAGGGTTGCCATCCGTCCGGGTTTCCCCGGATTTGTCCTAGTTTGGGGGGCGTCCGGACGGGATTTTCAAAATATGTCCGGGTGAAACAAATTTTGTGTCCGGGTGTGTGAAGCTTGAGTATCAGTGACGTAGATGAGCTATTAAAGGCAAACCAGTTGTGGCCGAATTTTTTCAAAACATCTATATTCTAAACTGCTCAAAATTGAATAGTAATATTTTAGTATACCAGCTCACAATGCTAATGTAAAGTGAGTTTCTTCGCTAGGGTCGCAGCAATGGAGGAAGGAGAGAAACTTGCTAAATGCACATACGCTTTCTTCTCTGATCAAAATAAAGTCTAATTTTAAAGACTTTTAAAAAGCCGACTTTTAAAAATTCATGATGAAAAATAAAGACATTTCGGGAAAAATTGGCAAGTCTGCAAAATTCCAAGTTAAGTTGAATTAGTAAAAAGAACTTGATCTCGTTAAAAAATTTATATTCCATATAGACGTACAAAGTGTTCTCATAATTCTCCTCTTCACCGAATTATGGATTGTTACATGACATTCTTTTTTGGTGTAGATCTTTTTAATACCACATACTTGTCGCTCAAACGATCGCTGAAGAAGGGTTCTTCATAATAAGGATAAGATTGATATATGTATATGTTATAAATTATATTCATGATAAAGGTTTTATATATAAAAATTTTTTATATGTATTATGTATGTGCTTATATGTTATACCAATTTCAATTTGAATTGCATGATGTATTTTTCTTGTTAATAAGCGAATACTCTTTTTGGGTTAATACCTGTTTGTGTTCCTGATTATCTTGAATAAATAAATAAATAAATAAATAAATAAATAAAAAAAAAAAAAATTTAAACTTGTTACTTACTTTTGATTTATAGTTAATAAATAATTCAGACTTTTGGGTACCTAACCTATCTAACCGAACTAGATGAGCTATCCTATAATTTGCTATTACAGTGTAGAATCTAGTCTATTGGATTTTTAATCTGCCAAAATTTATCGTCATGAGTTGTTTTTTATTTGATGATACCAAAAAAAAGAGAAAACTGTAAACTGTAAACAAAATAATTTTATCACTTATGGGTCAATACTGAATGCGAAACGAAATTCACTTAACTAATAAAAAACAATTTGCGTTACGTAAAATAACATAACATAAGTGATAAAATTATTTTGTAAACGTACAAATTTTCTCTCGTTTATTGGTTGTCAATAGGTATACATTTTATTGAATTTTCTGCATATTCTTGCTATTATTTGGTCACATTGACCATGTACAATAAATAACTTCATCAAACTTCATGAGAATAGTTATTGCCTTCCATTTTGATTGTTTTCAAATCAAATTTTCGTTAATGAACGCGCGAACGTTTTATTGTTGATGGACTAATTGTCAAATTTTCATAATGACATCTTTCTTGACATTTCATAGCTACCTAATACAAAATATGGTTAAATAATCCGATTTTTATAGAAACTTGCTTTTATTTCGGAAAACTGACTTTTAGGTATAGGAACATGATATATCATTTGAAAGAAATTTCAATTTTCTTTTGAGATATTCAATAATATACAGGGTATTACATTTTAAAAAATGCACTTTTTACTATTTTTGTATTTATCGTTAAAATCGCAAATTTTGAAGGACCCTGTATAATGGAGAACAAAATCCTTAGAATATTCCTAATACGTCGGAAATTGGTAAAGTACAACTAAAATTTCAGCGTCTTACGAATCTGAATACCTTAGTAATGAACATTTAATTGAAGCTATGTTTTGCACAAAAAAATAAGGAAACCATTTAATTTCTCGAAAACCTCTGGAGATAGGTATAGGAAAGTATCATACAAAAACAATTGGAAAATGGTAAAGAAGCAAAAAATGGAATAATATATAGGATGTCTCATTTGAAATTTAACAGTTGCTGCTACTTTTTAGTATAAGCGGCAACGCCGCAGCGCCACTATTAGTTTAGATCGATAGAGCAAAATCAATTACCCATGAAACCAAATTTTCTTAATAATCTCATGTCCCGTTCTCCGTAAACGTCTAACCTACCATCCACCGTGAGTGACCCTGTATACTTATATATATATATATATATATATATATATATATATATATATATATATATATATATATATATATATATATATATATATATATATATATATATATATATATATATATATATATATATATATATTATATATATATATATATATATATATATATATATATATATACATATATATATATATATAATATATATGATATATATATATATATATATATATATATATATATATATTATATATATATATAGTATATAAATATATATGCATGTATATATATATATATATATATATATATATATGTATATAAATATATATGCATGTATATGTTCACGGTTTACAATTTCTTGTTGAAGGATAAAACTAACCATGATCATATGACTGATGTTGTTCTTGATGTATATAGTAACTGAATTAATTTACATTAGTCAACTGTCAAGACAGACGAAACCACGAATATAAGCATTAACAAACCGTATAGACGACTAGGGTCATGATGTGGATTATGGCACAACAATAATAAATGAAGAACCCAGCCACTGCAAGATATAAATTAGACTACCAGTTTGTATAACTACACATGAATGAGAATCAAGATACACACTAACTGTCGGAATGTACTTCACCAGCGTAAGTGAATGAAAATATTTTATTTCATACGGATGAATTATAAACGAATAAACCCTTAGTTACCGTAACTATAAACATGGTTATAACTCCCTTGGGAAGTTATGAATCTTCACCTCCCTAGGGAAGTTATGGAATCTTTAAATCATTTCAATGTATTTACAAAAATGAACCGACAATTGTCGAATTTTCGCATGCATTCTCCATAGAACAGTTGTATTTGTTGATGTTCCCTTCTTCCAATTTACATGCCAGTCAACATTTTAAATTCTCTTCAAGCTCTCATTCATTTTCACGAATCAATAAATTTGACAAATATTCACAGATTAAAAGGTCAGAAGTTAAAGGCCATTCGAGATGCAATGGCAACAAAAAAGCTGACGAATTGGCTAGAAAAGCAGCCAACCTGAACATATTCGGTCCTGGCCCTTCCAGCCTACTACCGCTGACAGCAAAGTCACAAATGATGAAAGAGAACACCCATCAAAAATTCAAAATCCTATGGGATGAAACAACCACCTGCAGATTTGCCAGGGAACTTTTAAATTATCCCAATAAAGATGCAGCAATGACTTACCTGGCGATGCCCAGAGGAAAACTACGCAATGTCGTGGGAATTTTAACGGGCACTGCCAACTTCGAAAGCCCTTATTTAATATGGGATTAAGCGACACACCTCTCTGCAGAGGCTATGAACAGGAAGACGAGACGGTACTAAATGTTCTCTGTGAATGCCCCGCTGTCTTGTCACTCCGAGAATCTATTCTGGGTGAAAGGTGGCCAATTTTAGCCACCTTGAGGGAAATCCCCCTAGGTGCAATCACCCTCTTTTTCAAACGACAGGGATGGTTGGGAGCCTAGGCCAGTGATGTTCCCGAGGAGCATGCACAAAGGGCCCAATGGGGCCTGAGTGCTGTGGTCTCGACTGCACTCCCAAAAATACAGAATACAGAATAAATTCACAGATTTGTCAGTTGCTATATCCATGGTAATCATGCCTACTTAATTCAAAAATCGTTCGTTTGAATTTGAAAACCAACAAAATTTGGATTTTTTGTTTGATTTAGTATGAAATAAAATTATTTATCTATCAAGTGAGTTATTTGATGTTAACAACCTCGGGCAACTTTACAATCCCTCGGGACTTACGTCCCTCGGGATTGAAATATGTTGCCCTCTGTAGTTAACATCCTCATAACTTCCTTAATACATAATTAACTATTTCATTCTATATAAATGAATTTCGAAGTATTATTATGTAACAAACATGTAAATAACTCTTATTTCCTGAAATCGTGAATCGAAAGAAAATATTACTTCCTCTTTGACTTAATTATTTCAAATTAATAATTTTGTTCAACTGTATAAAGTTCAACGATTTTGTTCACATTGTTACTAAATGGTTAATGTGTTCCAATTAAAATGTATATGTAGAAAAACATTTAAGGAATATGTATATGCAGTTTCTTCCTAAACTCAAATTATCAGAGATAAATCTTGTAACTATTAGTTGTAATACATACAAGTAGAGTTCAATAGAAATATAATTTTCATATGCCCTCTTTATGTCTCTCCAATGTATTGAAAAATTTTATTTTTCATAACAACTGAGATTGATATCTCGAAAAAGATTCGAAACGACGAGGAAATTTCCTATAATAAAGTTTTGACTTCCGAAACTTTAGGTTCGATATTTATAATTTTCTCAGAGGGGTAAAAATACGGCCGAAAACGGGTAATCTGCTTGCGCAAGTCACGCCCATTTTGGACACTTTAACAATAAACATTATTTAACCATATTAAATAGGAAAATTAATGAATGAAAAAATTCAGGCCATAATAATAATATATATATATATATATATATATATATATATATATATATATATATATAATTTTTTGATAATTATTAGCAATAACAGGCTTGTTGAATCTCGAAAAACTCGATTTTATTAAAAAGTTAACGTTTCGCCACGACATTCGTAGCTTTATCAAAACTTTTGAAAAAATTGAAATTGAAACCTTCTTCAGAAGTCTTTAAGAAGACATTACTTGTAATTTTGGAGATCACAGGTTCTAAACTATACTTTCTTTTTAGAAAAATCGAGAATTCTAGATGTTTAGATTTTGTCTAAGAAGATGAGTTGTTATGGTTAAAGTTTGTTTGTTTTGAATTATGTTGTTTCTTCGAAAAATTAAAGAATTAAATCTGGGTATATTGAACTCAAATGCTTGATATCTGTTCTATCATTTACAACAATCAAATATTTTAAACCTATTTTGTACATTACGTAAGTGAAGGTTTCTGTGGTTCCCTTCCCATCTAATATCAACGGACCTGTCTGTTGATATTGGACTAAATAGCACGTAATTAATAACTGAAGACGGCCACAGCCGCAATGAGAAATTTTTGAAAACAAGATAAATAGTACCCTATTCTTTGAGTTTTCAAAATCAAAATAATTTGAACCTATTTCGAACATTACGTGGGTAAAGGTTTCTGTGGTTTCCCTTACCATCTAATAATAACAGACTTGAATGTTAATATTGGACTGAATAGCACGTAATAAATAACAAAGAACGGCCAAATCCGAAAAAAATTTTTGTGAGACATAGTAGTCTTTTTCTATTCAAATTTTTTCAAATCAATAAATGTCAAAGAAATTTAAATTTTTTCAAAAGTGTTGATAAAGCCACGAATGTCGTGGCGAAACGTCAACTTTTTAATAAAATCGAGTTTTTTGAGATTCAACAAGCCTATTATTATTGCTAATAATTATCAAAAGATTAGAAATAGTTCACAGGCAACAACAATTCGAATGAATGAATATATATATATATATATATATATATATATATATATATATATATATATATATATTTATATATATATATATATATATATATATATATATATATATATATAGAATAATATATTTCAAAACAAATAAACCATAACAATTTGAACAAATATAAAAAAGTAGTCCCCCCTGATATTCAAAAATATGAATTTCTCTCAGAAAAAATAATAAAGTGAAAGAAGAAAGTATTTTTATCATTCACTAACAGATAAATAAGAAAAAGAAAAGCTTAATATCATAGAATGCTATTCATTCTTAAGCTGTAAATCTTCTGTACCTATAAAGAACACCGACGTCAGTTTATTTCCATTGTTGTATTGGAATCTGCAGCAATTATCTGAAAGTGTGAACACTCCTATTAAACTTTCAATGTATATTTATTTATGTCCTGATTGAAAACATCGCTATTTTTGATACCGCACCTATGATTCATTATTCCTAACTAACCGAACTTCGACGAGAGTAAAATGTTCTAATTTTAGTTGTTACCTATCGGCAATAAAATAATTTTATCGGATCTACAGGATATATCGGATATACAGAAGTCAGTTCTGTAAGCAATGACCTCGTATTAACCAATGCAATGAATAAATGGGAGCAATTACGAAAATGATTTTGTGTAGTTAATTATATTCAACTTTTGAAAAAAGGGGACTTCCATTAATTACGTGAGAGAATTTTTCGATTTTTCGCTACCCCCTTGGTGAGATGTCGTGAGATTCTGCTCGACCCCCTCGAATCTCACGTGACATTTTTCAAAATGCGTATTAGTTATGTGAATGAGTTAAACTGTGCGCGATTCCATTAGATTCATTTGAAAAAACAATTTTCTTATAATTTTTTCTATTTAACCCTTTCCGGCCCAAATTATTTTTTTTTGAAAAAAATATTATGTATGGTTTAATGATGGTTAATTAGAGATACTCGAAGAAAATGAAACAAATTTCAACATAAAAAAACACAAGGATTATCCTGCAGGATGTCGTCACTCCACATAACCAGTAGGAACATATAACCAAACAATATAACCTATTTTGCGTAATATAACATGAAACAGTTTTTGTCATGTTTCAAACACAATTCTACTTTGCACGCTGAACATTTCTTACAAATCATACAAGTCATCTGCAGGAAGATTTTCTAAATATTCAGTTATTGGGTTCCCAACCCTCCCGGATTGCCCGGATGACTCCGGTAATAATGGTCAACCTCTCGACTACTTCCCGGGGTGACTAATTTCCCCAGTTTTTTTTTAAATTATACGCAACCGCGCTCTACTAATCAAACTTCGATTTTTAATGATTATGATTTTGTGGTAAAAAACTGTCAAATATTAGAAGCAGAGTATATATAAATTAAAAATAAATGAATGATTGACATTTTCTTCAACCCCCTCCCTACTGAACTCCTTAAAAAAATCTCCCGGGTTGGTCCTTTCGAAAATTGGCAACCCTATTCAGTAGGTAGGTACTCCAAACTTGCTTCCTCAGAACTAAAATAAGATAACATGATTACGTAAGTGCCCAGTGGTCACTTCAGGAGACCCCAACAAAATTAGTAATTTCGAAAGAAAGGAAACATTTACGTTCAATATATTCATGAAATGCATAACTAAGATATAAGTGAATAACTTTGGAGCCATTTTTCCACCATTCATAAATAAAAATAACAAATTCACACAGTTTCAGCAGATCCTCTGAGTAGTGTCCAACTATAGTAAACAAATGCACGTTATACGCGCTTCGACTTATTTCGGTCTGTCTTCGAAGAACACGTAAAATTTTGCTATGTTAGATAACACACAAAACACACAGGTATACTGAAATAGCCAACGAGCAGTTTTACTCATGACTAACAAACTATGGTCTTCCTAGCTAACCAGTTGCATAGAATCACAATGAGATTTAATAATAAAATACTCAAATAGGAACTACTGAAATTTTTTAAAGAATATTCACTCTAATTCAATCCACGGAGACTCATGTATGATCTCAAGAGTGCTGAGTGCCTACTACTTTAACACTTTTTATTCCGCCATAAATTCTATTAGTTCAAGTAAATTAGTAATATTTTATAAGTATGTGGAGAAAATAAAATTAATAATAAAACAATGGTTGTAATAAGTCAAACACAATTTTTTTTTAAATAAAAATCATTGATGCGTCGTATGTTTATTACGAAAGGATATGGCATTATTATTTTTATGAATTTTCGTCACATCGTAGCCTATTTTTTTTATTAATAGTTAACGAATAATGTTTGAAAAATACTTGTTCATATTCAATAAATTGTTTCCAAACAGATGAATTTATTTATGGTCAATAAATTCTCCTATCAGTGCATAATTAAACCGCTGATTATATATGATTTAGCCATATTTTAGTGGAAAAACATTTTTTACTTAATTAACTCAGTTTTCTCGTATTTTCTACTGTTTCATGTGAAAAAAAACTTATGTGATATTTGCCGAGATCACCCCCTCCCCCACGTGAGATTGAGTGAGATTTCGTTCGACCCCCCCCTAAACACATCACGTAATTAATAGATGCCCCCTCATTGCAATCTCTAGCGAAGTGACCATCATAGTTTTTTTTTTTATTTAATCAATTCAATTACAACTAATCTATAAACAAGATTAACGACCAATATTTTCCTTATAAAATCTTAAAACTAAAGTAATTTACCGAGTTTCACCCACTAGTGTTTCCTCCGTTTTGTTTGCTCGTGGTTTCCCTACACAACACACACTGTGCTTTGCTTTTCTCCCAGTACACTAGCTCAAAAGGTTTAGTTCTTTTGAGTCTTCTCACTATGACCATCATAGTATAGAAATTATTATATTCATTAATTCCAACAATTTTAGACTGAATGTATGTGTATCTTCATGAGTAGGCAAAATAAATTCTGAAAATATATTTGGAATTCATTGCGGTTCCTCTTCATCCAAAGAAGATGGAAAACGATATACCTACAGTGATACCAAATATCACTATCTCAATGATATCTAAAAATCATACAATTTATGAGTGCATAAATATGGAATTAAAAACCATTCAATTTGAAATAAGTGTAGGAGGATTTATTTCTGGAAGAAAAGATAGAAAAGCTTAAGAGTGATCTGAATATGTATAGTTTTTCGTATTACTTTGGACTGTTTCACTATGTTGGAAGCCCCACATACAGAAGCTGACAAAACGATTATCCTGATCTGTGTACAATGTGAGAACCATTACAACATTTTTGAATGAGGAAGCAGCAATATTGACTTATTTTACACTATTTCATAGCGTTTCAACTTATGACATTATACTCTAGGGAGCTGCACCAGATATTTCAGTAGTATTCCAACATAAGAATGCGATAAGAGCTATAGCTGGAATATCACAGAAAACAAGCTGCAGGGAGCTGTTCGCAAAATACAAAATTTTAACTTTACTAACAATCTATATACCTACTTGACTGCTCGTGTTCGTTGTACAAAGCTGACAAAACCTGATCCTTTCAGCATGATTATGCCACCAGAAAAAAAAAATGATGGTTACTCCCTCAACACTGTATCAAAACAACCCAAGATAGCTTTAACTTTCTGGGTATTAAGTTGCTGAACAAACTTCCTCAAAACTGGAAGGAACTGAGTAGAAAGCTTTTCAAACAGAGAGTGAAGGTCCTTTTGACGAAAAATATATTCTATTCCATACAAAAATTTTTGGTTTGTAATGCAAAATTTTTTTGGGTTTTAAATATTTTATCTTTTGTTGTCTCTTGAGACAGTTGCCATATTTGTTGAATTGTATTTAATGTTTGGTGTGATTTTATCATTTTAAACTATATACTTGGATTTACCTCTGACGCAGCTTGTGAGTTATCGAAGGGTAATTAGATCTCACGAACTGAATGAAAATTTATTTCAATTGTTGAAGCAAAGAAACTGGATTCTCTTAGAGATTGTGAAAAAGTTAATTATTCATTAACAGTTTTCGTAATTTCATGATTTATTTCTTGTCTCAGCAGATAATGCCAAGTAAGAGAAGCATATAACGTTACGGAAAAAAATTAAATATTTTATCCAGTCTGAAAATTAGTAATCAGGAATGTCTTTGAGTTGAATGAAACTATTGACCTCCAAATTCATACGACTGAAACGATGGTATAAAAAAATCGATGATTCTTGTCGCGTGTACAATCGTAACATTTTTTTGAATTGAAGTTAAATTGTCGAAAAATTATTCGAATCGACTACTGACAGATTGAAACATTTAGCCTTATTTCTTTTTAAAATCCATGGGTACTATATGCTCCACTCATTTCCAATTTGACCAAACACATAATGAAAATCAAAAACTTATTATGTTCTAACAATGGTGGTCGATATTCGGTAACCATAATTAACCTTAAACTGCCTATTCTCATCATTTTACTAACCTTAGAACTATTCATTTTATTAAGAGACTATATCCTCGGAACCCAGCTTCAGAAATTCAGTTCAAGTGCAAATCTGAGCTGTCATATACAAGTAAATTTAAAGAGTTTATATTAAGAGAAAACCATTTTTTTCTGAGGAAATAATATATTTATATGTTTGTATACATATAAATATATATACTCGTATATACAGTTTATATATATATATATATATATATATATATATATATATATATATATATATATATATATATATATATATATATATATATATGTTCAGAAACGCGGTCAGAAGTATTTGAAAAACTTGGTTCACGGAATGAACCGCGTGAAAGATTTGAAAAATCTCAAAAAAAAAAAGATTTTTCAAATCTTTCACGCGGTTCATTCCGTGAACCAAGTTTTTCATATATTTATATATATATATATATATATATATATATATATATATATATACCCCAAAATTTCCTTCAGTTAGAAAACATTCTTGAGGAAAAAGTTCAGTGTAATTAATAATGCTTTTTTAATCTGTTCACAAATCACATGTCGACTGTTTATTAGATTGTTATCTATTGAGAGGTTTTTTTTGAGATACTTCGGAGATAGGAGCATCCAATCGAATTTGTAGGGATTTAGTCCGTTATATTTAAAATGGTAAACCGATAATCTTCTTTCTCTCTTAATCTGAATTTGAAAGTGAATGACAATCCTTCGTCTTTGTATTTAATAATCGTCTCATATGTTTTACTAAACGGCGAGCAGCTTAGGGAATGTATCCATACTACGTGACACATTTCTCACAAATTTTTATCCCTCTCCCCTATGTATTTATCAATACACAGCTTGCCGCGAGACGCCAAGAGTCAAGAAAATGAAACTTATGTGAAAACATATTGCAACAGAAACTTTTATTTATAAAAACAATTCTTAAATTCTTAATCTCAATCATCTTCAAGGCATACGTTCCCAGGGGAAATTGACTACGTGAAGAAAACACAACAACTCCCCACACCCTTGTAACCAAGTGTGGTATCACCACTCCCCCCCCCCTCAGAACGGGTCACGTAGTACGGGTACATTCCCTTAGGTACAAATTTTCAATAATAAACTATATATAGATTATATATATATATATATATATATATATATATATATATATATATATATATATATAATATATATATATATATATATATATATATATATATATATATATATATATATATAATATATATATATATACATATATACATATATATATATATATATATATATATATATATTATATATATATATATATATATATATATATATATATATATATATATATATATATATATATATATATATATATATATCCCAAGTCTGTTCTCATTCAAAAAAAGATTGAAAACGTACCTCAAAGAAAACCAATTAAAGTGGCAGATTGTGATTAAATAATTATTTATGGGAGCTTTACATTGTATAATTTATGTTTTGATTTTGTGTTTGCAGATCGTGTTTTCCTCTGTGGATAACATTTTGCGTTGCTGTGCGTTGATAGTGCTTTTGTTGATTTTTTTCCTATTGTAAAATTTATGTAATATTTTTGCGAAACAAGTGCTTTGCACTTATCGCTAAACTGCTTTGTTCGCCCCCACCATGTAATAATCCTGTTATTTATATTTGTAATGTTTGTTGTGTGCGAATAAAGTTATTATTATTATTATATTATATAAAGTTTCTGAGTTTTGCGCTACTGTACCCCTTAACATATTTCAGAAAAGACAATATTTTTTAATTAGATTTTATAGTAGCTTCGAGAATGAGATAACAACTTAGGTAGATTTATTACGAGTATATCAGTAACCCAAGTTATGTAGATTTATTTCATTCTTTTCAGATACCACATTATCTGCATGCTTTTCCACTAGTAATTATGTCGAATTTTTTTTTAAATTATTCTTTTCTCTCGGGGGTCTTGCTGACATAGTACATCAATCAACTTCACTAATTTAACCCACTGTAACGATTTTGAAATTGAGTTTCCTCAATTTTGAAGTAATAAATATTACTATTGCCGTATTATACAGAATAAAGTATAAAATTTAAAATCATAAAGTATTTTTAATTTTTTTTTTTCAATAAAATTTAAAAAACGGCATAATATTTGTTATTTCTTCATAACCATAGCTTCATTTTCATGAAATTCAAGATCAATACTGACAAATACACAATGGATGTGAACCTAATGAGATTGCCACGTACTGAAATAATTATAGTCGTCATAGTCTGAATATTTTTATAATTTATTCCCATGGCATTTCTATTAAACTCGAGCGAGTGTTATGATTTCAAATTGCTGTTTAATTCGTCTATAGTCCCAGAATTTTATTTATAAGACAAATTACATCACAATAATCCTCTCGCGCCAAGGTTATATTACATTGAAACTGATCTGAAATGTTGAGTTTTAGGTGATTTATTGGTAAGCATGAACAATTTACTCAACAGAAGTGGTTTTCAATCCTCCCACTGGAATCACATAAATATCAAGCTTGAATGTTAACTTATTTTTTTTGTGTATGATTCAAAATGATGCCCACATTTCGAACGATTGAAGAATGACATTTGAATATTGCATAAAGCCTGTCAGTGTATATGTCCAAATAAAACACTACATGCAGATGTATGTATTATGTATATATATATATAAATATATATATATATATATATATTAATATATATATATATATATATATATATATAAATATGATATATTTCAGGTTCTCGCGGAGATAATCTGGTTGTCTGGTTTCCCAGGTTTGTATCCGCGTATGGGCTTCGTCTTCGTTGAAGTCTGCTCGACGTTTCAGCAAAATCACATTTGCTATCTTCAGGTAGCTCTTCTCGGTCGGAATGAATACACTGAACAGTTCAGTGTATTATGCACTTTCATATACTTAGTTATATAAGTTATAATATCATGTTAAGGTGGATTTTTGTAGATAGCCCAACAGTCTTCATATCACAAAACGTGGCTTTTTGAAAAAGCCACGAATGTCGTGGCGAAACGTCAACTTTTTAATAAAATCGAGTTTTTTGAGATTCACCAAGCCTGTTATTGCTAATAATTATCAAAAAGTTAGTTATTTATATATAAATATATATATATATATATATATATATATATATATATATATATATATATATATATATATATATATATATATATATATATAAAGGTGGTATGAATTTTAGTAACGGTATGTTATTTACGATACAAGTGAGTTAACAGCATCATTAAGATACGCGTATGAAAGTTGCACGAGTGCGTAGCACGAGTTGTGTAACCACACAAGTGTCTTGATGGGGTTAACTCGCGTGTATTGTACAATATTTTATCTACTCCTAACCGGGATACTTATTTTTATACGATTCATTTTTATTATAATTAATTTTACCTTAATACCTTTGTTCAAATAAGTACCTGAAACACCATGCATGGCAATGTCAATTTGATATTAAATACCATTGACGTCACTTTAAAGTCAAGTTTCAAAAATTGTAATCTAAAATGAGCGATTCGGAAAGTATTCCTTCTGATATTATTAATGGAATAGGTACTTTATTAAACTTGTATTTAGTAGGTATTGCAAAATAAATGTTTTACAATTTTTTTTTTAATTTTGGTAGTTATCTAAAGAAAGAGTGCGGTAATAAAAATGCGTGAGTTAAGAAGCTCTTAACTCACGACGACGTCTCGAGACATAAGTGAAACTTTCCACCGAGGTTTGTATACTATTTTATTTACAACCACTACATCCACTTCCTTTTACTCCGATATTTAGTTTAAGAACGCACTCCAGGTGGTAAAATAACGTAGGTAATAATGCACATCAAGATGACAAATATCCTTTTTTGAGTATGGTTTCCATGTCACTAAACAATATAATTTTTTATTGAAAACGTATGTGCGGTCAAAAATTTCGCACATCTAAAAAAAGAATGTTATCAGATGAGGAATTTGAGTTTACTGCTACTTCACCAGAAATTCGAGAAGCTGCGAGAATAGTGGAAGAAGATCTTCTACCAACCAAAAGCCGCCTGAGATATGACAAGGCATATGATACTTTTAAAGAATAGTGTAAGGAAAACAATGTTCAAAATACTGGCTCTGAATCGGCGTTACTGGCTTATTTTAGGGAGTGCCAAGAAAAGGAGATATCAACGCTTTGGTCAGTATACTCCATGCTAAGGACCACTCTATCAATTATAGAAAAAGTAGACATATCTAAACACGCAGAATTATTGGCATTTTTTAAAAGGAAAAATAAAGGATACAAGCCTGAAAAATCGAACACACTTTCTAAGGAAAATATTGAAACGTTTTTGGAACAAGCGCCCATGGAATTTCTTGTTCAAAAGGTATTTTAGGCCAAAAGGTTGACCATTTCTGAGTTAATTTGTTATTTTTACATTTGTAAGTTTCATTGCTATTGGTGTCTAAGGCGCCTGCCGATCGGATGAATTATACAATATTAAAACAACAGAAGTTCATTTTTTAGAAGAAAAGGTCGCGATTGAAATACAGAATAGCAAAACTTACCAGCCACGATCATTTATGATAACTGATAAGAAATGGATTGCACCACTTAGGGAGTACATAACTCTTCAGAAAAATATAGAGGATGGAAGGCTTGTCATGCAAATAAGATATGGAAAAATTACTAAACAATGTATTGGACACAACACTTGGAGTCAGTTTCCAAAGAGAATTAGGGGTCTGGAAATGTAGCACAGTAGCTGAGGCATACATAGATAGTTCTGCCCCTACTCAAGTTAATACTGCAAAATTGATTTCAAAGACAAGTTCAAACTGTACTTTTACTTCGAATAATCATGAAATAAACCTTTCAAAAAAAGAACTTCAGCAAGGTTTGAACATATCAGTGGCTGCCTACAATAATGCTTATGTAATAATTAATTTAAATAAGTAAAATATAAGTTACTTTATTGTTTTTTATATAAATATATAATGCCTTTAAAATTTAATTAGAAAAAAATAATTATTGTCGTTTTTCTGTAATCAGTGTGAACGTATTAGAATGCGTATGTTGGTCTGTCACTATACTATTTTGAAATATCAATATTCAACAAAATTTTAAAAAATAATTATAATTTTCAACCGGGTGGAAAGTGCTCACTTTTCACCCGGATGGAAAGTAGAAGTCAAAAAACGTCAATTTTCACCTTTCAAAGATAGACAAAATGTCATTATTACATGCATGGTTGTAAATAATAGTTATTTATGTACCAAGTGCGTTATATAGATCCTTACGCCCGGAGGGAAACATTTGGCCCGAGGGCCTCTGGCCCGAGGGATGAATGTTGCCCGATGGGCGTGATGATCTAGTAACGCACATGGTGCATACAAGATTTTATTTTTCACGAAAGAATTATTGTATTATGATGAAAAAACGATTTAAAAATCGTTTCATTGCTCCTATCCATTTTCCTTCTCATAGTAGGCATGTAATTTGTTGATATTTTGACGTTTGTGATTATTTTTGTCATCAAATTCAGTGAATGTCATTCCTGCTTTCTTTGTGTAGTCTTATAGAAATAATGGAAATGAAAATGAATTTACCCAAGAATATCATTGAAAATGCAGCCAAAGCTGCGAATAGTTCATTGCCGGAGAAATCCAGAGTCGTATACGACAAGGATTATGAAGTATTTAATCAATGAAATTTGCTTCATTTCTCCTAGTACAATAAGCGGGCGTTTTTAATCCATTATGCCCGCAAATGCGGGCATAATGGCCTAGGGCATAATGAGTGTGTTTATAGCAACCGTATCCAAGGTGAAATAAACGTACCTATAATATACGAGTGAAAAATAATAGTATATTATTCAACGAGCACAAAATGATTGCTATTTTTCACGAGGGTGAAGTTTGCGACACGAGCTGCAAGCGAGTGTCGCAATTCACCCGAGTGAAAAATTGTAATTTTGTGCGAGTAGAATACTATACTTTGTCCACGACTTCCTGGGAAAAATTAGTAATAATCTGCATTTTCAACAATTAAAATAGTTACCAAAAGCGTTGACACTGAAAACTGTATACTCACGTAAACGTCAACTATTTCACTTGACATCGACATTCTTTCACTCTGATAAAAATTAAATGGATAATTTATTAGAGTAAATATTCAATAAGTTGGGCATTATATTGAATATTAGTTTAATAATTTGCCTAAAAGTTATCTTAGTTACATAAAACCTAAAAATCTAATAACAATACTATCCTAACAATGTGAATGATAGTCTCAAGTTTGGACATACGTTTAGAGTGTGACGTCATGCAGTGTATAATAAACCATTATTCAATAGTAGTAAATAATAGGTATAATTATACTTCAGGTAGCACACGTATAATGAATGATTTATAGTTCAGTCGTGGACAATAGTATATTATTCAACGAGCACAAAATGATAGCTATTTTTCACGAGTTGGTGAAGTTTGCGACACGAGCTGCAAGCGAGTGTCGCAATTCACCCGAGTGAAAAATTGTAATTTTGTGCGAGTAGAATACTATACTTTGTCCACGACTTCCTCGAAAAAATGAGTAATAATCTGCATTTTCAACAATAAAAATAGTTATCAAAAGCGTTGACATAACATTTTCTGTGTTCACTGAAAACTGCATACTCACGTAAACGTCAACTATTTCAATTGACATCGATTCCATTCCTTTCTTTCACTCTGATAAAAATGAAATAGATAATTTATTAGAGTAAATATTCAATAAGTTGGGCATTATAATAAATATTAGTTTAATAATTTTCCTAAAAGTTATCTTAGTTACATAAAACCTAAAAATCTAATAAACATACTATCCTAACAATGTGAATGATAGTCTCAAGTTTGGACATACGTTTTGAGTGTGACGTCATGCAGTGTATAATAAACCATTATACACACTAGTGAATAATAGGTATAATTATACTTCAGGAAGCACACGTATAATGAATGATTTATAGTACAGTCGTGGACAAAAATATTTACAATACTCTACCACGGAATACGCGTTATGGTCGCACCGCCTAATGAGCTAACAATTCTGACAATTACGTCGGATATGAAATTTCAAATGAAAACCATGTGATTTTCTGAAAGCTTCATGAGTAAATTTTTCATTATTCATCTGTGAACTTAAATTTAAAACATTGACATAGGTCAGGCATTCGAATTTACACGAATTTTCGCCTCGAATTTGTTGTCAGTCAGCAATGTTCGATGAAAGTGGAAACTGTGGAAGACGTCGAGTTAGTTCAAGTGGCGGGGCTTATACGAAATGAATAATAAAATATAGGAAGCCATTCTATGAAGGAAAATTAATTCAAAAGGTTCAAATCCTTGCTGAGTTGGCTGTTGTTGGTTGAGATCTCTCGCAGCACTAATTCACACTTCATTGAATAGGAGCATCGTTACTTGATTTCAACGATCTGATGCTTAAAATTATACCATCAAATTCAGTTTATATTTTTTCTCTTCTTGAAAGTATGCAAACTTCTCAGAAGCATTAAACAATTATTTTTCACATTCAGAAGCTTGGACAGCGTTTTAACGAAATTCTCGAAATTATTTCATACAATATTATTTATTCTTATTTAGTTCATATTAAGGTTATCATCGCATAATGAAAAAATTATTCATAAGTTCACCTAAACCAAATGATTTTGGAATATCAATTTACTCCAAACTAACGGAAATTCGTTAAATGAACATCTTCACGCTCCATTGTCCCTCATAAATTTGTTTATATAGAAAGTACTTTATATGTCCTAGAAAATAAACATTTATTACATTTTTGATACATCATATATATATATATATATATATATATATATATATATATATATATATATATATATATATATATATATATATTTATATATAGGTTTCAACTTCTGAGGGAATCGGCCTAGTTTACACCAATGATACTCTGTTTATATTTGCCAAGCTTTCGGATTTATTTTAATCCTTCTTCAGGGCGTCTACAAAATATACAAAGAACATTTTCACAAATAATGAACCAACAATATTATATTAATTTTACAACTTAAGGAACACAACTTACTGAAATATTGAGGTTTAGGTGTTATTACATTTGTCAACATTGAAACTTCCAAGCAAACGCTGCATGTAAACAAATTCACTTAACAATCAAAACTTGAACAGTTAAAACTTCGCATCAATACAACAGCTATCAAAACGGGAGTTTTTACCTGAATTAAAAGTTTTGATAGTTGTTTTAATTGTTCAAGTTTTGATTGTTAAGTGAATTTGTTTACATGCAGCGTTTGCTTGGAAGTCTCAATGTTGACAAATGTAATATAACCTAAACC
>JARQZK010003630.1:817500-825000 GCA_030704885.1 Cynegetis impunctata
AAACCAGAAAAAAATGTTTATTAAGGAATGTAAAATACAGGTCCGTATTTGAAAAAAGTAAATTGATAGTAATATGTCGAAAACTAGGCGAACCAAATTTCCTTGAAAAATACCAAATTGAAGAACGTCTAAAGTGCATAAATTTTTTCCGTAACAAATTTTTTGTAAAAATAAAACTTTTTGAGATATTCGATCAAATAGTTTTGAGCAATTTTTCGAAAAACCCCCGTAGCTCGAGATAGAATATTTTTCTCAAATATGAAACTAGATTTTCAATATCCTCCAAAAACGGCACATTTTGTCTAATTTGACCAACCTTGTAATTCTTATAATTATCGAGATGATTGCAATCAATGGTGGCCCATAGCAATTAGGACACCCTATATATATATATATATATATATATATATATATATATATATATATATATATATATATATATATATATATATATATATCTATATATATATATATGCAATTTTCCAGCAGACCTGAATGCGACAGGTATAGTCCGAATTTCAATTTACAAAAAATATTTTGAAAGTAGAATTCTCATAGTCCAAAACGTTCATCTTGGTTTTACATGAAAACGCTGAGAAATATGTTAAAAATAAAGCTGAACATGACGAAAAAGGGCCGAGCGCGTGAGAATAGTTGAAAAGTGGGGGTAGAGCAGCAGGCAATGATAAGCACGACATTAGAAAGCGTCGGCATTTTGAACATGACGGTTATTTCTCGGCCGTTTTTCGTCGAGTTCAGCTTTATTTTTAACATATTTCTCAGCGTTTTCATGAAAAAGCAAGATGATCGTTTTGAACTATGAGAATTCTTCTTTCAAAATTTTTTTTGTAAATTGAAATCGGACCATACCTGTCGCATTCAGGTCTGCTGGAAAATTGCATAGTAAAATATTCAAATGGCCACAGATCAAAAACTATGCATCGGACAGTTCCTGCTTTTCGCACAAATAAAGTTTATATTGATAAATAATACTAACCGGAGGATCTACGCTACAGCTCGAAAAAACAACCGAGTTATGAACTTTTGAAAAAACTGCATTTTGGCCGGTTTTTTCCACTTTTCCCTCAGACTGAGGGTCTGATCGAGTCGTCCGACCTCTCATTTTTTTCATCTTTTCATTTTCTACAATAAGTCTATTGACACCATCACGATTACTCTGATAGTTTCAATTTTATAATCAAAAAACTAAAAAAAACGCGACTTTTTGCATGAAATTGTTAATAACAAAGACATAAATAATGAAGTAGAGTGAAAAACATATCACTATATCAAATTCGGCCACAACTGGTATGCATTTAATAGCTCATCTCCGTCACTGACCCTCAAGCTTCACACACCCGGACACAAAATTTGTCCGGGTTTTACCCGGACATATTTTGAATGCCCCGTCCGGACGCCCCCTAAACTAGGACAAATCCGGGGAAACCCGGACGTATGGCAACCCTATATATATATAGCACAAGAGTTTGTTTTTGTATTTTAGTAATTCCTATAAAAGAAGTCAAAATTAGTACTAACATCAAGTTGTGGAGTAACAAATTAATACTCTTTGGAATTAAGCACTACAAATAGAAATATACACGAAACTCCAAATGTTTGATGTTGAAAAAATTAATTAAATAGATTTTGATTATCCTGTTTTGTTTTCTGTAAAATTCTGAATCAATTGCACCTTTCGTCTATTTCAATAATTATATCACGAAGATAGCTAAAAATCAATACGGGTTGACTGCAAACACGATGGCTCTATATTTAATGTATTTTTTTATTAAGGAAGAAACTACATGAAACAAAGTAATAATTATAATAACATTTTATCATGGTAAATAAAAGGTCTTCATGTATCTGATCAATTACAAAATAGTTTATGTCTTCGCGTGTCCAGTTTACATTAAATACAGAAATAATTTTGTGCAAATAAAAATGTCGCCCTGTTTTTGAATATAGCATTTTATGTTATCGTTGAAAGATGAAAAAACTCGTTAGCAGCAGAGCTTCATCTCTAAGGTCATATTTTTCGCACGAAATGCAATTCCTACGGATTGAATTATATTTTAAAAAATTACGCTTAAATAGTATAGCTACCGAATTAAAAATAGAAAAAAAATTATCTTCATAAAAAAAAATTCGCTAAATGCATCTTGTTTGAGAAAAAAAAATCAACAAAGGAACATACATCAACTCAATCGCAGTACCAAATTTCAGCCCGCTATAGGCGAATCAAAATAAGCGCTACGCCACCTGGTGACAATCAGAATAACTAAAAATTTTGACATAGTTCTTACGTTCTCATTTGTTTTGTGTTTATTTTTGTGTGATTTTTTACAAATATTTATTATTTGCAATCATTTTGAAAGCTATGAGTCATTCGAATCGTTATTGTTCAGTTCCTCAGTGTTCTTCCTGGGAAAAGAAATGTTCAAATGTGAATTTCCATGCTTTTCCATCAGCTGGTGATAAATATCGTGTTTGTGTAGAAGGGAAAAAGGAATACTCCTAAAGTCTCTACTTTGTGTGATCTGATAACTACAGATAGTGCTCTAAACAGTTTCACTGGTCTCAATAATATAAAACTATTAGATACAATAGTAAAAGCAGTACAATCTGTTTACAGTGATCGACGGTCACATAGATTAACAATCAAACAGCGTATTGTTTTAGTATTGACAAAATTGAAATGTGACCTTACATATGTGACATTATCTCTTTTATTTGGCATTTCACAAGAATTATGCCAAAAATATATTTATGAAATGCTACCCATTATGAGTAGAGTTCTTAGTTGTGTCATAAGATTCCCAGAATATTCTGAAATACAGAAAAACATGCCAATATGTTTTGAAAGTTCTCAAAATACTCGAATCATCTTAGACTGTACAGAAATTTTTATACAGAAACCAAAGTTCCTTTGCTGCAGGATCAGGTTTTACTCTCAGTATAAATCTAATAACACAGTGAAATTCATGACAGGTGTTTCTCCTGGAGGAGGACAAAGGTTTCTTGATAGATGATATTTGTCAAAAGTTTAAAATAAAGTTGGTCACGACACCATTTTTGAAAGACAAAAAACAGTTGACTACAGAAGAAGCATTGTTGAATGCTTTGAATGACAAAATAGCAGCTGCTAGAGTACATATTGAACGAGTCAATCAGAGAATTAAGATATTCACCTCATGATCTAACCTAAGATTTCTCTCAATTTGGCTACAAAACATGTGATGATAATCACCTACCGCCTCAATAACAATGAGAATACATACACAGTAACACACTTCTTCACTAAAGAAGCCTGAAAAGTCTTTATATTTATGGTAAAATTATATTTCAAAAACACAAATAAACACACAACAAATACGACATAAATATTCCAATGTCAATATTTATAGTTCTACGACTGGCCACATTGGCGCTGCATTCTTATTTTCAGATGCCTATTGTGAAAAAAAATTCGCTAAGTGCATCGCGTACTGATATGGCGCAACAGATCGAGAATAAACAGTATACAAGGAAATGTTACCCTAATTACCAATATGCTGTACTATCACATGCAGTCTGAATTTGAGAACCTTGAGAACATCTATCTACAATTCTTCAGAAGTTTAAAACACATATGCAGGTCGTAAACATAAACTTAACCTAACAAATTTACCCCCACTGGACCAGTAATTTATAAATTTGTTAGGTTAAGTTTATGTTTACGACCTGCATATGTGTTTTAAACTTCAAAAGAATTGTAGGTAGATGTTCTCAAGGTTCTCAAAATTAGACTGCATTTGATAGTACAGCATATTGGTTATTAAGGTAACATTTCCTTGTATACTGTTTATTTCAAACTTAGTTTTTTCACAGCCTTGAAAAAGAGGGGGAAAGTCCTCGAAACGTTGGCAAAGTTTTTTGTAATTGGCAGCAATAAAGTCCACATTCCCGAAAACAGTTTCATTCACATATAACTATATTCCATAATGCATATAGCGAACAGTCTTTTTGATATGATAAGAATGTTTCATGTTCATTAATTGAACTATGTGATGATATAGTTGAAATGATCTAACCTTAAAATGTTGTGAGTGTATATATTTAAAAGATTGTTATTGATTTCTAAATATATTTTGTGATATTATATATTGAAAATATATACAAAATCAATTAAAACAAATATATATTCAATGAAAATGCAGAACCTGCTGTAAGAAAAGTTCAGGTAGAACAAAGATTCTATGAAATAATTCAAATTTACGTTTCGTTAATATCAAATCTACGACAGATCATATCATCAAGACGCTTTTTAGTGACAAAAGTTGAAGAAAAAAAATTTGATAGTTACATAAAGATACCATCAAATTTTTTTCACGCATTTTTGAAATTGGATTTCATATATTTGACTGAAAACACAAGGTTTTCGTTACAATAGAAAAAAAATACCAAAAATGTTCAAAGAATGGAAAAACCTATCATAATTTTTTTCACAGTATAAATTGAGAGTTAGTGCAGCAAGATTTTTGAGAAAATTGTGGCAAAACGAATATAAACAATTATTTTGCTGTGCCAAATAAATATGTCGTATTTTTTTTTTTTTAATTAGAATGCCTGAATATCCAACAAAACGTACATATATATGATTCACATGACATAGAATTTTTTTTCCTCCCACATTAGTTCCAGGAAGGACGATCAGTCGTAGGAAGATAATAATAATTTATATAATCACAACAAGTGAACCATATTTTTATTCTTATGATTCCTGCTTCAAATAAAAGTAGTTAACCTCACAGTAAAAAAATTTTGCCTCCTAAGCACCTACTCAATGTCAATGGTCAGTTTTATAATCAGATCTAGTTATGATGGATTAGGTTCGAATTATTAGATAATATGATCATGTATGTTCACAAAATTGACAATTCCAAATAAACTTCCAAATATTTCATGATTTATTCACAACTTGGAATTTTCGTGGTATATTGATTATTTTGATTTCGTCTATTTTAAATATTATCTGTGGCCATGATGATGTTATATGAATACAATAATGACAATAGTTATTCATGTACCAAGTCCGTTATATGGAACCGGGCGTTAAGATCTAGTAACGCACGTGGTGCATACAAGATTTTATTTTCCACGAAAAAATTATTTTATTATAATGAAATATCAATTTTAAAATTTGCTCATTGCTCCTATACTTTCCATTCTCCTTCTCATAGTAGGCATTTGTTGATATTTTGACATTTGTGAATATTTTGATTTATTTTGCCCCCAGGGGGGTCAACCCCCCAACCAATTCGAACCAAAATCAATCCCATCCAAGATATGATACGAAGCTAACTATTTACAAACATTGAACCCTATTGCTTCAAAATTGCGTCGGTTATCGTGTAAACAACGCTAAAATACATAAGCACATACATACGAACATATATATATATATATATATATATATATATATATATATATATATATATATATATATATATATATATATATATATATATATATATATATATATATATACCACTTAATTGATTGAATTACGAATCGTTGAATTTTTATTGGTTTATATTTAAGGGTATTCGATTCCGTGATGGTGATTATTGTTTAATAGGAGATAATCCTATGTTATTGCTTCATCAGGGCTTCGACAAAAATAAAATGATATATTAAAAGGTGTTTAACCTCCGTTAAGAACAATTTCGTGTGGAGGTTAAACACCTTTTAATATATCATTTTAATTTTGTAGAAGCCTTATGAAGCAATAAAATATTTGCGAAAGCTTAGCAAAGACATAAGAGTATCTCTTATTAAACAATAATCACCAACACGGAATCGAATACCTTTAAATATAAACTAATATATATATATATAAAAAAATATATATATATATATATATATATATATATATATATATATATATATATATATATATATATATATATATATATATATGCCACGCAAAAAATAAGGAGAAGAAGAATGCAATTTCTGGGGCAATATAAGGTCCACAAATTGAAGCGAGGAGAAATTCACGATGAAGCTGCAGGCGAGTTATACTTCATTCTGGTCTTGCACGATTTCACCTTAACATCGAAGACCACCCATTGAAGGTGTTTGGATATTATAAAAACGAGAGGCATGGTAATATGGTACTGAAAAATTAGCCTCAATTTGTCCTGATATCACTTCCAAACATCACTATGCCATGAATTAAACAAAAAGTTCACGTGAGCAGTTCATCACAAGTTAATTAGAATTTAAAATATATGTATTAAATTGAGAAGATACATAATATAGTTTAGTATTAATTTTTTTCAGGAAGAATATTTTTGAATCAGGTAATTGCAAAAAAAAATTACAGAGAGTAAGCTCAAATAGTTTCGTAGAAATATTCATTTATTTATTACTTTTTCAATAAACATAAAGGCAACCGAAAGCTGTTCATATATTCATATATTTATATATATATATATATATATATATATATATATATATATATATATATATATATTTATATATATATATATATATATATAAGTGGGACTAGGACATTCATTTGAAACTAATCAAACAAACCTCCTAGCGGAGCTGGTTATAAGAGTTCACGAAACATCGAAATATCTATATCTACCTTAGACGGTATTTGTAAGAAATGTTAATTTAATTATCACAATCGATGGAAATTGATAGACAGACTGTTTCGCCCTTATTGGGGCTCATCAGTATCATCCATCCACCGAGAGTGATAATCAAACCAACATTTCAAACGGTCTTATATTTCTCCTCTAGTAACTTTATGGCATATAAATATGACACAACGCCACCAGACGGAAACAATTGAACCACGTCTTTCAGATAGAAGAAACACTTCGGCAATGTGAACTCGTACGTCCGGACACCCGAAGGTGGCTACTATATCTGCCAGGGTAAAGTTGACACATCAAATCGATGTGATTCAACGTTTAACCACCGCAAGTAGCAATCGCTCCGAATTTTAACGCAATCGCAAATGAATGTAAGAATTCAAATGAATGTCCTAGTCTCACTTAATAACTACGATACGTGCTCCGTAAACACGGCGAATTCTTACTCACATTCATTTGCGATTGCGTTAAAATTCGGAGCGATTGCTACTTGCGGTGGTTAAATGTTGAATCACATCGATTTGATGTGTCAACTTTACCCTGGCAGATATAGTAGCCACCTTCGGGTGTCCGGACGTACGAGTTCACATTGCCGAAGTGTTTCTTCTATCTGAAAGACGTGGTTCAATTGTTTCCGTCTGGTGGCGTTGTGTCATATTTATATGCCATAAAGTTACTAGAGGAGAAATATAAGACCGTTTGAAATGTTGGTTTGATTATCACTTTCGGTGGATGGATGATACTGATGAGCCCCAATAAGGGCGAAACAGTCTGTCTATCAATTTCCATCGATTGTGATAATTAAATTAACATTTCTTACAAATACCGTCTAAGGTAGATATAGATA
>JARQZK010003630.1:830000-857500 GCA_030704885.1 Cynegetis impunctata
ATTCTGCTCTACTTGTTTAATATTTTCCCGCGACTAATTTCTTTATTTATATATATATAATATATATATATATATATATATATATATATATATATATATATATATATATATATATATGTACATATCTTTTATTAGCATTATAGGCAATTGAAGTTTTTTTTAATCTCAAGGGACCTACAGTTTAACGCCAGCTCCGAACGACCAATGTGCTTGAAACTAAGTTATTACCCTACAGTTTATCATACTTAGAACCTCTAAATTTCAGGGGACATACACAACACCCAAGAGCAAGGTGGGATTCGAACCCACAATCCTCAGTTTACAGCAATACAGCTTACGCACAAACTTCGCTTCATCAAATTTTATGAAGTATCAGAAATTTGAAATCTTAAAAAAAATAAAATGTCAAAAAAAAATACAACTGTTTTGAATCAAATTATTCCAGACTGTATCCATCTTCAGCTGCTAATAAGGTCCTACGCAGTCCAATACCAGCTGCCAGTACACCTAATATTAGATGGTAAGAGGAACTTACCATCTTGTGAACTACTCATCTTGTGAACAAAATAGGTCCTTCATTGTTTAATTTATGGATTTAGCTTTGAAAACTATTTTCTCATAATTTCGACAATGTTCAATATTACAGCTATTTAAAAAAAATCATAGTCATACATTAGTTTTTTGAAACTGAAAGTAATTGCGAAAACAGGTTGATTTATACCTATAACAACATTATTCCTTATATTATGTATATTTGGTTTAAACAAAGTTATTGTATTAAAAGAACTGAACCCTTTGTTCTTCAAGAGAATATGGTATTATGATGTTTTGCTGTCATCATAAGGCTAAGAATAGACTTATTGAATCACTACAGAAATTAATATGTTTTGCTCACCCAATTCTGGTTCAATTTGCATAGTAAATGATCTATGAATACACGTCTATTTTTATTAGCTTTAGATTGGTCGTGGACATCAATAGTGAGCATTTAAATTGAATGAGTCAATAAGTTAGGTTCAATCAACACAGATGGCGAATATATCAATGAAGCAAATTGAAATAAAACGAATATTGCTTTGTTAGTCCCACATTTCCTTTTGTGTTTTTTAAATTATTAACGCTGATGTATAAAATATTTACGTCTTCAATTGCAACACACGCAATTCCTCATATCTCGGTGTCGGATACATCCAGTTGTTTCAGGGGCAAGAAAGGGAGAATATTCAAGACCAATTCTACGATTGCATCTATTATGCTTTATGAATCAATTGTAGGAATTCAAGATCCATAAGTTCAATGACGAAGCAAATTTTAATTTTCGAGGAAGCCAGATATTGGAAAATTTGGGTTGGGTTTAATTACAATTTTTTTTTTAAGGAAATTATCATATATATATATATATATATATATATATATATATATATATATATATATATATATATATATCAAATATATATATATATATATATATATATATTTTGTATATATATATATATATATATATATATATATATATATATATATAACATATATATATATATATATATATATATATATATATATATATATATATATATATATATATATATATATATATATATATATATATATATATATATATATATATATATATATATAGAAAGGGGCTTAATTGGAAATTCGGGGATATTTTAGAATTCATAACCTTCATCTGGCAATCCTGTTTAGGTACAACACAATTCCGCGTAAATTACACTGTAATAGTATAGTACATAACCTTACTTATTCAGACTAGATGATTTCAGTATTCGTAAGCGGGATAATGGTCTGTTCGACATTGAAAGTGAGGCGGAAAATCAACCAATATTTGAGCCTGTCAAACTTTCAGTGCTAGTGCGTCGTGGGTGACAGTTATATCAGTTAAGTTTCATATGAAAAATGGTGTTGATGTTAGTATCATTGTGCAAAAAAGTTATAAACATTATGCTACCCCAAAATTTTTTATGGTCCTTTTTGAAGATCGGGGCTATTCTGGATGGCGTTTTTATAATCATTCTAAAAACACCCCATTCTTTAAATTATCAATGCTATATACTTTTTATTATTCTTGATTTGAAAATGTATGTTTTCCAATTTAACCCCCATTTTCAGCACCCTGTAAGAATGGGGACCTATTTATCATAGAATAATATTTGGTCGTTTATAAACCTATCCAAAAAGCATATCAAAATAGATTATTTTTAATTACTCTTTCTGCAATATTAAAAATAATGAAAAAAAAGTCTACAATAGCCCCGTTCTACGGTATATATAAGTATATATATATATATATATATATATATATATATATATATATATATATATATATATATATATATATTTAAAATAAAAACACATGTCTTTATGTTTCACAAATATGAAATATGTTTTCACACATATTTGTGAAACTTAAAGCCAAGTGTTTTTATTTTAAATATCAATATTTTATTATTTTTCTTCTATTGATATGCGAAAATACATTATTAGTTATATATATATATATATATATATATATATATATATATATATATATATATATATATATATATATATCCAAACTAATATTATAAAAGCGGATTGTTTGTTGTTATCATAAAAATTTTTAAACATTTTTTCAAGTGCATAGTAACAAAAAAACTATATCGCAGGGAGTTGCATTAAGAGAGCTGGTTTTCAGGTATCCAGTTTGAAAAATCTATTCATTCAATTAAGATTTTTGTTGGCGGCTCCGTGGCTGAGCGGTATAAGTAACGCTATGCCGTCTTCGTTGACGGAGTTGGTGGGTTCGATTCCCACCATGTTCCTGGGTGTTTGTATGCGTCCGGATTTAAGTGGTTCCCCTCATTATAGTAAATTGATGGCTAAATGTTCAAGTTGACGAAGCCAAAATTGTACGGAGGTCGGGCGCGTGTGGGAGGGTACACGTCCCACCTCTTTAAAAAAAAAAAAAGATTTTTGTTCCAAATCCAAAAAAAAATTGCGCCCTCTAATATGTTAACCAGATTTATATCCTCCCCGGGCGTACCAAAACCAATTGCATCCAAGATATCATACGAAACTATGTACTTACAAACTTTCAACCCTATTTCTAGTAATTTCTACAATATTGCGCTCTCTATCGTGTAAACAAGATTTATATCCTCCTCCGGTGGTCAACCAATATATATAACCAATTCTCATCGAAATGAATACCATCCAAATATCATACGAAACTACCTACCTATAAATTTTGAACCCTATGGTCCGAAAATTTCGCGTTCCATCTCTATCATGTAAACAAGTTTCATTTCCTTCCCTGGAAGGGTCAAACCCCAACCAATTCGTACCAAAACCAATTCCATCTAATATATCAAACGATTTCCATCCCATTGATCCAAAATTACGCCCTTCATCATATAAACAACATTCATTTCTTCCCCAGGGGGGTCAACTCCCCTACCAATTCTTATCGAAATAAATACTATCCAAGATATCATACGAAACTACTTACCAACAAAGTTCAAACCCTATGGTCCCAAAATTGCGCGTTCTATCGTGTATACAAGATTTGTTTCGCTTCCCCCAGGGGGGCCAACCCCCTCAACCAATTCGAACCAATCCCAACACCATCGAAGATATCATACGAAACTACCTATTTACAAACTTTCAACCCTATTGCTTCAGAAACACTAAGATACATAAGCACATACTAGGTTCAGAAACACTAAGATACATAAGCACATACATACATACGAACATCAGAAAACAAAAAACTATCTTGGTCCTACGTCCAACTTTGCTAATCGCACCTATTTTAATAAGCAGGTTTCCAAAGTGCAACCCTACTAAAAATACGGTTTCAAAAGAGCTAAAAAGTCGATGTTGGCATAAATGACCGTCGGACGAAGAGTTTGAGCAATTTGAATATAATTCAAAGCCATTTGGCGTTCCAATGAGCAAATACTAGCGATCAGTTCAATATGCAATTGAGTATAGCATCAGCTGTAAATTAGACATGAATAACTTTCACTCAGTTTCTTGCAGTAGGTATATAAAATATTGCTCTTCAATTCGTATTTGACCTATAAGATGAAGTTATTCGAAAAATCATCAACTTCAAGGTATGTAGCTATTATCGTAATGAAGTTTTGAAACGTGTTCTTATAAAGAAAATGATACAAAAAACGAAGTACATATTAGATTTTTCACACTACGTCTACGAAACTGAATTAGAAAATCACCCTTCTTTGAAGCTTTGATAACGAGGATGAATATTCAAATCTAATTTACATATGAAGAGTTGTTTGAGATCATCACTCGAGTCACGATTACGTAAAAGAAGCAACTCCGGCAAAGTACAAAGAACATTTGCGGTCAATAGCAACTTTTTGTTATATATCCAAAAAATGTCATTATACTGCTTTATACGCTTTACGGTGTTATATTAATCACAAAGAATGCCTCGATTGTTGCCCTTTTGTAATCGTTAAAGAACAGTGGATGTATATCTGGAAAGTGACTCTTTGTTGTGTTGATTATACTTTATTTTATTCGAAGCTATGCCATATGATATCTGAAGTGTGTCTTGTTTCCGCACCGATCATTTAGATTCGAATATATAATTTTTGTATCATTTAGACAGCAACTGAAGAAATATTCCCAGAGTACGTGACTCGTTTCAGGGGGTGAGGGGGGTCATAAAAATACTACGTTTGGTCACAGGGTAGGGGGGTTAGGTTTTCGTCACGTAGTTAATGTCCTCTGGGACAACGTGTTCGTTGAACATGATTGAGATGTAAAATAAATGTGAATAAAAGAGAATTTTGTTTTTGTAAATTAAGTTCCTGTTACAATATGTTTTTATATATGTTTTTTTTTCTTGATAATAGTAAATTATAGGTAGGTTTGTACAGGGTGGGCAAATTTCGATGATTATATCAGTAACTATAGGAGATACAAAAAAACGGTAGGCGCATTCTCAATTTCTTTTTTGGGACAAATTCACTGGGGAAAACTAAAATCCGCTATCTTCTTTTGTTTTCGATTTTTGCACTTTAAGACATGCATATCATGGTTGTTTGTGAAGTTACGAGATAATAACATTTACATCCTCTAGGAACTTTTTCTTGTATATTACGTGGCTTTGAGAAAATTTGAAAAAATGTGCAATTTCGAGTTGTGGACTAAAGATGTATTTTTTTTTAAATGGGAATAATAGTTTGTTGCTGTGGTATCATTTGCGGATTTTTATATTTTTGCAAATTGCATAAAGTTCCGGTCCGCGTACAAGGTTGCAAATTTGCATATGCATTAGAATAGATGTTTTCTAAATTTGCAACCAAGTTTCAAAACCTTTGTAATTATTTCGATACCATCTTGCCCGAAAAAATCACCACGAATTGAAAAAATTATAAATTAACATGTTCCGGCCAACCTAAAAGGTTGCAAATTCATACAACTGTTCGCTATATTTTTCCGAAGTATCTATTAAAGTTGCAGAACTTTTGAAATTTTTTAGGTCAGTTTAACAAGGAAAAACGTTAATTTAGAATTAAAAAAATGTTCCGTACCCTGACATTGGTTGCAAATTAGATACGTGATATGATATATATATATATATATATATATATATATATATATATATATATATATATATATATATATATATATATATATGTAGTCAATGTCCTCTGGGAACGTGTTCGTTAAACATGATTGAGATGAAAAATAAATGTGAATAAAAGAGAAAAAGACTTTTGTTTTTGTAAATAAAGTTCCTGTTACAATATTTTTTTACATATGTTTTTTCTTCTTGATAATAGTAAATTAAAGGTAGGTACAGGGTGGGCAACTTCGATGATTACATGGGATATCTCAGTAACTACAGGAGATACAAAAAAAAGGTAGCCGCATTCTCAATCTCTTTTTTCGAGACAAATTCACTATCTTCTTTTGTTTTCGAGTTATAAACAAATGTTCGATTTTTCCACTTTAAGACAATTGTGCATATCATGGTTGTTTGTGAAGTTACGAGATAATAACTTTTACATTCTTTAGGCACTTTTTTTGTATGATACAGTGGCTTTGAGAAAATTAAAAAAAAAAGTGCAATTTCGAGTTGTGGACTAAAGATGTATTTTTTGAATGGGAATAATAGTTAGCTGTGGTTTGGTTGGAACGGATTTTTTTCCTCTTTCTAACGATGTATAATATATCTTGTCGCTTTTGATGTGTACAGCTTTAATAGCAAGAATAATATTTTAGTACATTAAATTTGCGTTTTTTATAGGTATTTCATGTAGGCGGGTGTCATCTAAGACAGAGTTTGTACATTTCTCAGTCATAATATTAATTAACTGATTTAATCGTGAAAATCGGGATGTCTTACGAAAATTACGAGAAATATGATATGATAGAAAGCTTTAGTGGAAGTAATAACAGTTGTGATTAAGATATGTTTCAATCGCCATCCAGAAAGAAGACAACCTAATAAGTCAACCTAATTAATCTATTTTCAAGAGACTAAAAAAATTGCGAATCATTCACAAGCCAAGACCAAAAAATTGGATATTTACATCTAATTTTAAAAAGCTTTGAAATTATAAAAACAATACAAAGTAAAAATCTCTTGAAATTGAATTCACACAGTCTATAAAATTTACGTGGTAGTCGTGTTTTAACGTATATATCAAGAAAATCTTCATAACCAACGGTACTACGAAATTTTAAATCGAAAAATTATTAAGGAATTCATATGCAATCTACCCTTAGGCACGAAATCAGTTCTTCCAACATGATGGTTCACCGCCTCATAATAAAAGGACAGTTTCAGAATTGTTTAATTCTAATTTCGTAAATAACTGCATGGGGAATAATGGTCCAGTGAGGTGGCTACCACAATCACCTGACTTAACGCCACTGAATTTTTACTTTTGGGGATATATCAAAGACAAATTATATAAGAAAACCAGTAACAATATACATGAACATAGAAGAATTTTTATATACTGTGAATTTCATTTCAAATATTCATATTGTGTATATGCATACTGCAGTTCAGATTGTTATAAAGCGATGTAATTTATGTATCAACCATAATGAACATCAGTTTGAACTGATGTTCAAACAAGAAAAATAACGCAAAGTTGTCAAAATTTTCACAGCCTTGAAATTCTATCAATTATAGTAGGAACTGAAAGAAGTGTCTGCCATTAAGTTTTTACATGAAAAAAATTATAGTAGGGGAGACCGGGTACAAAAGTAACATTTTGTACTTTCGCCTTGGTTTCTCATTAGGTGTTATTAGTTCGGTGAAATTGATATAGCCATACATAAATTCCGTTTATGTTCTATACATTAGCATCTTAAATAACCTTATTATTGTGTATTTTGCATGAATCACAGAAACTTTAAAAAAATTTGTCATTTGTTACTTTCGACCACGTTGGCGGGCCGAAAGTAACACGTTGTGGGTCGAAAGTAATAGGGCAAAGAGGTTTGTAATGAATATTATATGACATATTTAATCAAACAAAATTTATTGAAAAATTCAGTGTCATTCTTCTCTATTCAGACTCGCAGTTATGGCACACATAATTCATTGACACATTCAGTACCTACCTATGAGACCACATTTTGCATTCGAAACAATGTAAACTTTGCTCATTCAGTCGACTATTGCTAAAATTTTCTAAACAAACGAGGTAGAAGCAATCTTCGTCGTCAAATTACAACTAGTATTTCTAGTTTAAATTTTTTGTATATATCTATGCAATGTAACATGGCAGACATTCTAATTTTTTTGCCATCATTAAAATGCTCTTCAGCCGCTTTTCGATAGACTTCCATGTTAGTTATTCGTGCGGTGGTTATTATGCGTTGTCGCGGCATTTTGTTGAAATAAACACACACATAAAAAGTTTACTTAGAGTAAATCAATGAGGGGACAAAAGTAACATGTTACTTATGTACCCATAGGGCTGCGTTACTTTTGTACCCTACAGCATTCTTGCTAGAACATGAAAGATAACCTTGAAACGAAACATGCTAGATAAAAATGAATTTAAGCACTGTAAAATCAATCTAATCGAGTATCCATATGCAAATATTCAGATTAATATCATCCTTTCAATACTGCATAAACATTGAATAAGTAAACTTCAAAAAATTTACTTTTCATTTGTGAAATCACGTAGCGTCCTCTCACACGATCTAACAGTGCGTGGCGCGAGCGGCGATTGAATGCAACTGAAGGTGGCGCCACTGGCTATCACCTGACAGCAGCTAAGTGGTGTTTTGACAATTCTTCAAACTTACAGAGCATTTGTTACTTTCGACCCGCCGTTACTTTTGTACCTGGTCTCCCCTAGTATATTTTAACATATCAAAACGGCAGACATGCTGCGATCACGTTTTCAGAGTTAATTTTGATGTCTTTCGACTTCTGGACACGCCCAAAGGAACCCTCGATGGGAATAGTGAATCTCCACTTCACCTTCGGCAGGTGAAATAATAAACCTAACATTAATAAAGACTTTCTACTATACCGTAAGTCTGCGGAACCCTCGCTCTAAGTCTAATATTTTAAATTCTGTATTTCGTTGGGAGATGTACTGAAAAGTGGGTATATAGCCTCATTTCCAGAGAATTATATAAAAAAGGAAAGCATCCATTTCCCCATGTTGCATTGTTATCATTTATATACCCGTTGCGTTAATGAGTGACCAGATAATTTCGAATAACAGTAAAAAGTTGTGCTTACATTTCGTCGACTGAAAGTGTATTCTGGAATAAGGTTAGTAAAATATTAACGACTGGAACTAAGTAATATGCCATGCTGAAGAACATTAACTTCCGAAAGCGAGGCGTACAGTGATTTGTCGCGTAAACTCCTCCCCCCATTGTGCCCCCCTATAGCGAGGGTATACGCTCAGAATGTAATCATACTTTATTCATATTACAACTTCAACTACACTACAGACATCATATCCAGTGTAAATTATCAAATCTCACTGCAGTATCTGACGTTCCGCTTTTTCATCTGGGAAATTGCTTTTTCAAATGGTTCTCGTATATTTGTGGAAATATTTCGTCAAATAGCGAAAATTACTCAACATAATTATTTGGCTTTGAACATTCACATTGAAAAAACGGTAAAAAAATCACGTAGAACGCAATAGGATGAAATTCAGATGATCTCGAAAATGTATAAAAACATTGAAAAATAAAATCCTATATTTCGGATATTTTTGTGGAACTAGATGTGATTTTCAAGTTTTTCAATTTTAATTTCCGGAACATTAATGATGATCCCAATTGTATAATTTAGACACAAAAGTATCAAGCATAAAAAACCATTTGCATATTGGGACGAATAAATTATTTAACGGTTATTCAGAGTTTGTCTCAAGAAGACTACTGAGATATTCCCGAAAGCACATATAAAGGTTGTTTCAATAAGAGCACAAGATTTCAGTGCTCAATAAAACACGGTTTTCTGTAGCAAAGTATTGAAATATTTATTGAGAAAATATACATGTGGGAATTATGTATGAAACAAAATATTTTGTGAATGGCCGCCACGGATTTGCTGGCATATGTGTACCCTTTTGACAAAATTTTCAATAACGTTATTGAATACATGTGATGCTATTTCATTGATACAGCGTCTAATTTTAGCTATCAATGCTTCGATGGTTGCAGGCTTATTGGCATAAACCGAACCAGTAGTTTCGAATATTTTGATTATTCTTTTCACGGTAGATGAATTAGGCACATTATTTCGACCGAACATTGGACGCACTTTACGAATAGTGGCAATCAGGACGCGTTGTTCTTCTGTGTAATGCTCCATGTTTACTAACTCCTATCCTTCAACTAACAACGAAAATAGTTTCAAGGAGGTGATTTTGATATTACTAGTACCTATTTCTAATACACTTGAGAATAACAAGATATCCTCGAGCAAAGTAAACTCCATAAATGAGAAGGTTTTTTTAAACTCCACAATCACAGTTTTGGAAAAGTGAAGAATTGAGAACTATGAAATATCTAGAGAAGTGGCTGCATGTGGCTCAACACTGAATATTCTATACTTCATCGCACAATAGTGATGATTAACAGAAACATGGTAATGGACTACATCTGAAAAAAAAGTTGTTTCGATCTAATTTGATCTCAGTACTGTTCACTCGGGATGAGTGAAAGGCCAATTTTCCTCTTCTGAGCAACTTATATTCAGTGACAACTATTCCTTGGTTTATGAAGACCACGGCTTCATGAATGAAAATCCATTACTTATCTCTAACATTTTGGAAATAAGGAATTCTGGCTGATAGCCCAACTCAGATGTCCACGAAGAGATCTCTACTACTGAACTATATAGTACTGAATCCTGCCGCAAACAAGAGACACAGTGCTCAACAAATAATTTCAAAGAATAATTTGCAAAGGCGCAGCAATCTTATGTACAACAGAATTGTCGACCCAAGCCGTTGATTTGGAACAAATTGAAACGAGAAAGTAGTCATATGAACTTTAAAATTCAACAAATAAACATCCTAAAGAACTGACCATTATCCCTAGCACTCCGATTTTTTTAAATCCTAGAATTTAAAAAGTCTATGAACAGTAAATGAGGGTTGCATATTATCATTTGTGATTAACAAATTCATCTTAATTTTTTCAAGTTAATGCAATAGCATAAAACACAATGTCAAAATTATGGTCATATTCATATTTTTTGAATACCCGTCTCTGTAAGTCAATTCAGGAGCACAAGTTATATGTCTTTACAGAAATTGTATGTACTTGGATCATTCGAATAACTAGCATATTATTATTAATTATCTACATTAATCAACATTGCCTCAGGTTAGGGGTAAATTCAAAACATGTCTACGCATTAATACGCAGGGTAAATAAGAGGATAGTCTATCTTCACATATGAGTCTCAAACAGACGGACATAAATTAAAATTTATATATATATATATATATATATATATATATATACATATATATATATATATATATATATATATATATATATATATATATATATATATATATATATATATATATATATATATATATATATATATATATATATATATATATATAGGGTATCCCGAAATTAGACGTCAATATTTCTACCGCTTATTCTACTTCCAAAAACAGAGATAAAATAAGATACCCTTCTCATACTTCGCTAGAAAGCAGCATTTTCGAGAAAAATGCATTCGAATATTTCTTTACGAATTGATTGTTGTCCCGAAATTAGACGTCAATATTTTAACCACGTATTCTACATCCAAAAATAGATATAAAACTTCATATGAACTAGGTTTCACAACCTCTTCGTTTTAAAGGTGAAGACCCGATAACGGTTTTTTATAAATATTATATTTGAAATCACTATTTTAGTCTAATGCGAAGTGTGGTGCTGCATTTTCTTAACAAGGACAGCAATTCTTTGTGTTATCATGAAAGTGCGCCAGCACTTTTTGATTTTCCACTTGAATTTCCCAAATATGAAATTTTTATTTTAAAGCCCTAAATTTGCCCTGCTCATGAAGACATATTTGGGCTCTACAGTTAATCGCATGTGAAGATTTCGAAACTTCAAAATAGTTTTGCCGTATTTGATTCCTTGCCAAACGTATTCTTTCAGACAACTCCTCCTCGTTGTCTAATTCTGTTGCCTATACTATATCTTTTATACGGCCCCAAAAATAGTAGTCTAGTGGATTTAAATCCGGCGGAATAGGAGCACCTCTTCTAATCCATTTACCAGGAAATCGCTCGTCTAGCCAATTCCTAATATTCACACCATAATGGGCTGGCGCACCGTCGTGCTCTGCCATTCGAGACCAGACCACCGAGGAAGCAGCATCGCCCTGGGAAAGCGGTGAATTCGACGGCAAGCGACTGAAGACGACGAGAGTGAAAAGGACAGTGATGTTAGTCCATTAGACACGAAGTAACTCGGACCGCTAGTAAGGCGCAGCGCCCAAAGGAGAACGGCACGGTGGGATGAAAGCGGATAGTCAGGTTCGAAGACGAATGATGCTCGTTTCAGACGACGAGAGTGAAGATGGATATTGGATCACGATGTCGGAGTAATGGCCATTGCAGACGACGAGTGTGAAAATGGATGTTGGGTCTCGAGGTCGGAGTGATGAGCATTGTTCAAGATCGAACCAACCTGGGATGAAGCGAACATACTTCCAGTCGACAGAGAATGCCACGGGCAGTCGTCAGGTATGTTTACTTGATTTCAAAATTAATGCGACGCGACGCAGAGAGATATACACTTGGGTCTCGAAATATAGACACAAGGAAGGAAACAGGTTCTAGTGCTGACCGCTGCACGAGAGTCCTAATCTAAGTGTGAGACTGGAGGTTTAGTAGGCTTATGCCCGGAAACCGAAAGAACAGAGGTGTTTTCAGAGGGTAGGCAATGTTGATATATATTTATATATATCAACTATTGAATCCCACACAGGCCGGGTTCGCAACCGGTATCGCTTTTGTAGTTTTCACCTCGATTAAAAAAAAAAAAAAAAAACGTGCTCTGCCATTGCATAAACTACGTACAAAGTGGATATCTGCTAATTCTCTATTTGGAAACCTCTGCATTACTACAAAATGGATTTTTCCGGCAACAAGCAGCACAATTAAAAACTGGCCGATTAATAATTGACCACTAATTTTTCTTCACCAAGCAACTCAAAAAACGTTATTTGTTCATTATTGAGAATATAAGGTACCTAGAGTATACCTATCGCAATAAAGGCTATTATTCCCTCACTGCTTACGCGGCTCGGTTCGTGAATCCTTTTTCGAGAATAATAACTGCCATTATTGGCATAATGTACTATTAATGATTTTATGCCACAATTAAAATGTAATATAAAGTTCTGAATATTTACCAAGGGAGATAAGTCATCTAACACAATTTGACATTCATATTTGAAAGAATATTTGAATATTCATATGTTTGGAAGAGCATCTTCAAATTAGTGAAACGATGCAGTGGTAAAACTTCCGCAATAAATAATTAATACGAGAGAAAATCAATATAAACTTACAATATTCAATATTTTACTGATCTAAATGCATCCATACTCAATTCAATCATATCCACATTCCTGATTCGGCTCATAACTGCTGTATGAATGTTTGTTCAATACATGCATTACTAATATTGTACTCCTCACGATAGGGGGCGCTATTAGAGATGAAAAGCACAGTTGCTTAACAATGAAATTGTTAAAAGTCTGTGTTTAAAGGAATCTGTATTATTATTTCAGAACGATGAATTTTTATTACTTTCGGTCTCTTAAACCACATAAGCACTAGCTTGGAAGATATATTCATCTATTAATCATATCACAATGAAACATTTTTTTCAATATAATCACTTCAGTCAATTTTTAGTAAAGAGAATACATGTTGTTTTCGTACAGAATTCTTTAGACATGTTGATCTCGTACTCGCACTGCTCATATTATGCTTCTCACGGTAGGGGTCGCAACTAAAAGAGCGCTGTTGAAAAATGTTTACCTTCTATGATAGTACTTTTGAAATTAATTTTTTGAATTCAGTCCGTTAATTTATATATTCATTAGTATATTTATATTTATATATGTGTACACATACATATACATATATATATATATATATATATATATATATATATATATATATATATATATATATATATATATATATATATATATATATATATATATATACAGTATGGTGCGAATGAAACGAATAAATTCGTTATTTCGTAAACCGGCGACTTTAAGGAAAAATCCTGAAACCCGTCGATTTTTATTTTAAAACGGGCTATTCGTAAGGATACCTTTCTATTTTTGACGTCATCTATGCGAGCGTGATGACGTCATCGCAAAAAATTTCAAATGGAAAAGTGGGTGTTGTAACACATTATTTGAAAGGTCTTCTGAAAACCTATCCAGCCATCAATATGTACAGTAATTGATTTTTGTATTTGTTCAAAAAATTAATAAAATTTCAGTTTTTACCTTTTTTAAAAATCTAGTTACCTTATCAACATCAACATTGACTTGACACTTTGACATAATTAACTTTCTGTCAAGTGATTGATAGTATTATTGTATTAGACGAATTCAAAAAGTCAAAGAATTGAGAAATTCTAATAATGATTGGTTGTGGAGATAAAGCACGTACGCAGAAAGAAGTATGTACGTTATTTAATAATAAATACTCCAAACGAGAACCAATTTCACAATCCACTATAAGCAAAATTGAGAAGAAATTCAGAGAAACGAGCCATGTCAAAGACCTCCCTAAAGGTAGTAGAAAACCAATATCAGAAAACAACTAGATGTTCTGTTAGCCTTTCAAGGTAATCCTCATACTAGTTCACGGCAAGTAGCATTAGATAATGACATGGACCATTCAACAGTTCTTAGAAAGCTAAAGAAGGAAAAGTTGCATCCCTACAAAGTAAGTTTAGTACAAGAGCTTATGGAAAATGATTTTGATAAACGAATTGGGTTTTGTGAAATTATGATGGAACAAAATAACAGAGATCCGATGTTTCTAAAAAAAGGTTCTTTTCTCGGATGAAGCTACATTTACACTGAACGGTCATGTCAATCGTCAAACTTATCGCTACTGGGCTACGGAAAATCCACACTGGATGCAAGAGTACCGTACTCAATACCCAGAGAAAGTTAATGTTTGGGCGGGTATAATAGATAATAGGATTATTAGACCATACTTTTTCGAAGAAACCTTAACAGGTTCTCGATATTTTGAATTTCTTCAAAACTTCTTCCTACCCGAATTGAACCGGCTGTTTCCCAACACAAATGATTTATGGCTGCAGCAAGATGGTGCGCCTCCACACTATGCTGTCTTGGTGCGCAACTATTTGAACAACGTCTTTCCAAATCGGTGGATAGGTTGAAGAGGAACAATAGAATGGCCGCGTAGGTCACCTGATTTGACTCCTCTTGATTTATTCTTATGGGGATACTTGAGAAGCAAAGTGTACTAAAATAAACCACAAAATATCAATGAACTCAAAGAAAGGATACGTATTGAGTTTGCACAAATAACTCCGGAAGTTATAGAGAAGGTTCGAGAAGAGTTCGCGGCACGTCTTTCTCATTGTATTTTAGCTGAAGGTAAACAATTTGAGCACTTGATTTAGGTTTCGTTGTATTTAATGAGTAATATATATTAAATATTTATCGTAATAATAAAATTTTATTAATTTTTTAAACAAATACAAAAAACAATTACTGTACATATTGATATGTCTGAATAGGTATTCAAAAGCCCTTCTCAAATAATGTATTACAACACCCACATTTCCATTTAAAAATTTTAGCGATGACGTCATCACGCTCGCATAGATGACGTCAAAAATAGAGAGGTATCCTTACGAATAGCCCGTTTTAAAATAAAAATCGACGGGTTTCAGGATTTTTCCTTAAAGTCGCCGGTTTACGAAATAACGAATTTATTCCTTTCATTCGCACCATACTGTATATATATATATATATATATATATATATATATATATATATATATATATATATATATATATATATATATATATATATATATATATATATATATATATGAAAAACTTGGTTCACGGAATGAACCGCGTAAAAGATTTGAAAAATCTCGACGTTTCGGCTCCTTTTGCGAAGCCATCTTCAGGAGAATTAGAAGGGAAATAATTCAGACTCGTGGCCTCAATCTGCCTACTCCACGAATCGAATTAGAAGGAATCGGAAACAATACGATTGCGTGGTCTCAACCTGCCTACTCCACTAACCGTACTGCTTCCTGTCAACTCTGAAGTCTCAATCTGCCTACTCTTCAGAGTCAACTGGTTGACTCTGAAGAGTTGACTCTGAAGAGTAGGCAGATTGAGACTTCAGAGTTGACAGGAAGCAGTACGGTTAGTGGAGTAGGCAGGTTGAGACCACGCAATCGTATTGTTTCCGATTCCTTCTAATTCGATTCGTGGAGTAGGCAGATTGAGGCCACGAGTCTGAATTATTTCCCTTCTAATTCTCCTGAAGATGGCTTCGCAAAAGGAGCCGAAACGTCGAGATTTTTCAAATCTTTTACGCGGTTCATTCCGTGAACCAAGTTTTTCAAATACTTCCGACCGCGGAAATCTTTCTGAACATATATATATATATATATATATATATATATATATATATATATATATATATATATATATATATATATATATATATATATATATATATCTGATACAGGGTGTCCGGAAATTATTAAAAAATTAAGGTGCTAGACTGAAAATAAATGGCACCTCTTCCTATAAAATTTTTTCGAAATTTCGATTATTAAAGTAGTTACAGGGTGTTGAAGTTAGATTTTATTTACAGCTTTTTGCACTAACTCTTGCCACGCTCATAATATTTCGACGAAATCTCGTATTTGGAACTTTATCGGGACGAGGAAAACAAATTTGCCAAACGTATTTTCTCATTTTGTAGATAGGCCACTTACAAGCCTATACTTTTATTTAAATGGTCCCAACTTTTTTGTGTTACGCTATATGCGACTTTTGACTGAATATTTTTATTCGCCTAACTTTCTGGCATAAAAAGTATATTACTTTTGTTTCGATAAATCTTACCGTTTTCGAGAAAAACGCTAAACTAATATTGCTTGCATGTGATGAAATCCTTTTAATTTATTTTCAACCTTAGACATGCGCTGTGGTAGCCGTAGAAACAATGGATTTTCTTTGGAGCTACCTGAAGACGCTTGTGTCAGGACACCTGTGAATACCGTCGAAGAGCTGAGAGAAAGAATTGTAGGTAATTGTGAGGTAATGAAGCAAAAAGAAGGAATATTCCATAGAATTCGTGAAATTTTTTTAAGAAGAATTAATTTATACATTAAAGAAGAAGGACGTCACTTTGAACATCTGATTTCAATGTTCAATTTATTGTTCTGAAAATTTATGTATTTTAGCCTTATGATTTCGTTAGTAAACCATTGTTTATTTGTTGAGGACGCTATTTTTTCAGTATTTATCACTGACCATTATCAGCGTAACAACAAAATTTCAAAAAAACTGTCAAAACTAATTCTCCCCAAACTTGTTACTACGGCAACCACAGGCATGTTTCCAAAGGATGCTATGTTTAAGGTTGAAAATAAATTAAAAGGAGTGTGTATTCATCACATGCAAGCAATTTTATTTAAGCGTTTTTCTCGAAAACGGCAAGATTTATCGAAACAAAAGTCAAAAGCCGCATACACAAAAAAGTTGGACCATTTGAATGAAAGAATAGTATGTGGCGCCCTCCACAAAATGAGGAAATACGTTGGTTAAATTCGTTTTCCCCGTCCCGATAAAGCCAGAAATACGAGATTCCATCGAAATATTATGAGCGTGGCAAAATGAAGTGTAAAAAACTGTGAATAAAATCTAACTTTAACACCCTGTAACTTCGTTGATAATCAATTTTCGAAAAACTGTTATAGGAAGAGGTACCATTTATTTTCGGACTAGAATTCTCCCCTGAATGTTTTGCTCATCATTTCCGGACACCCTGTATATATATATATATATATATATATATATATATATATATATATATATATATATATATATATATATATATATATATATATATATATATATTTACTTTTATACCAGATATTATTTCAAATCACATAATATCTAAGTTAACTAAATGAAAACATACCTGTATTACAGTTTGCCTCGTCTGTACCATCAGAACAGTCGCCTTGACCATCGCATACCTTAGAGGATACTATGCATCTATCCTCATCACAGTGGAAAGCTTCACCAGTACACTCTAAAATAAATAAATTTATATTATTAATTTATATGAATATATATGGATACTATATATATATATATATATATATATATATATATGTTTATACAGTTAATAATTTCTTTAGATTCTCTTAAATTGAGGAAGCAGATGCTAAGTGGAAATTAGTAAAACCATAAATAAAATTATATATTAAAGTTCTAGTTTTTCAAATGAATAATGCAAATCGGTTCAGTTCAATGTACCTAACTTCATCAGATAAACAGTAGCTTTTTGTATCCGATGATAGCACAATGTACCAAAATGCGTCATATATAATGATTTGATTGAAATAAAGGAATTTTTATTAGTTACTACTGATAAAATAGGCATATTTTTAGTTACAAAATAGAGCACTTCATGAACCCTTGAAGAGAACAAGTCTAACTTCAGATGATTAACCAACCTATCCTTAATACAAAGTATTCTAAGAACATTTTCAATTCCCTTTTTCTAGGATATTGCAATACAAGGCCACTAGGCCAAGAGAGTGAAATAGTAATAAACGAATCCTCACCCGCGCAATCTTTTTCATCAGTTTGGTCTTGACAGTCTTGAATTCCATCGCAACGCTGTTTCTCTTGAATGCACCTCGTTAGATCACAACTGATTTCACCGCTAGTGCAATCTGAAATTGAAGTTTATACCTGAATTATGCTAAATGTGTCTGTTGTCAACTATTTCCATTAATACAAATCCTATGCTTCTATGAATTATTGCATTTGTACATTTTATAGCATCAAACAAGTTTCACACACACACATATTCTCCTTTTTTATATACACGATTTTAATTTGTAGTTCGTAAAGACGTTTGAGCAGGAAAACATTGTGGAATGATGAAGAACTTGATTGATTCTGAAGGACGCTGTCACATGATGTGGATTGCAGACTCAAACTAAATGGAATTCCACGGGTGCAAAGATTTTTGTTCATTATTTTTGTTCATTTATCGCTTTGTCCGCTATGATGGGAAATATTTTGCTGATCAGAGTTACATTCAAAAGAATATTCAGAATGTCCAATAGGAAAATGACAACAAATTTCATTTGAATCCAGAGAAGAGAGTTACAAAATAATTACGAATATATTAGGACAACATTTGTCAGAGTTGAAGGTGTGTTGTCTGAATCAGAGTTCACAAAGGTTGAAACAGGAGTACCTCAGGGTAGTGTACTGTGCCCTATATTATTTATTCTATATGTAAATAATCTGTGTGTATTGATGGAACTCCTCTTAATTATCATTACTAGTTTCGTGGATGATACAAACGTATTATTGGAAGGTGAAACGTTTTCGGTTCTCAGAGAGAAAGCTGATGATATTTTAACAATAATAAAGAATTGGCTCTACTCCAATAAACTTAAAATAAATGAAGACAAAACTGCAGCATTAATTTTCAGTACTGATAAATCTCGTCGATATCTGGAAGACACCTTGCAGCTCGGAAATAGAAATGTAGTAATAGAATCAACAAAATTTTTGGGTCTATAAGTTGATAGATTTTTGAAATGGTACGACCACATTGAGTACTTATAAATGAAACTTAGTAGGATCAGTTTCGGCATTAGAACATTGTCAAAGTATATTGGTGAAATAGAAATAAGGATAGTATATTTCGCAAATGCTGAGTCGATTTTGAGGTATGGAATAATTTTCTGGGGCAGTAATTCAGCGGTAGATGAAATTTTCAAAGTTCAAAAAAAGATTGATAGGATTATGAATCATATGTCATTTAGAGAGCCTTGCAGAGGAGTGTTCAAAAGGAACAGAATTTTAACTCTGTTTGCTTTATATATATTTGAGTGTTTGGTATTTTTTTTCAAACACAGGGAAAATTTTGAGGTACATACAACTCATGAGAAAATCTGCACTATCCTATTCACAGATTATCATTGACGGAAAAACATCTATCTTACATGTGCATAAAATTGTTCAGTGCACTTCCAAATAATTTAAGAATTTCATAAAACTTGAATGTCTTCAAAAAAAAACTCAAAAACTGTCTTATAAATATTGAACCATATTCGCTGAGCGAATACTTTGAAGCTGATTAACTTATGTAGTTATATTTTTTGTGATGTCTATTTCATTTGATCTTTGTTAACATGAAGATTCCTTGAAATAAAGTTATTATTATTATTATTATTATTATCATTGAACACAATGACAAGTCGGTTACATTTTCAGAAATCCAACTTCTCTTTGAAGATATTTAATGATAAGACTGTTTGTATATTCCTCATCATGAATCTTTCCGTAATTTTAATTTGAATAACATGAAAATGTAAAAACATAATCAATATGAATTTTAGCAGAAATTATTTTCTGTTGTGCATACGTTATGACTACATTAACAATTACATTAGTTTGACAGGTTACATCCATTCTGCTTATTCTCAAATCACGCTATATTCTCGAAGTCTAAACTTATTAAGCAAAAAATAACTTATTTTTATCGAAAACAACTGATTCAATGCAATAAAATAATTAATCCTGTTAGTTTCACACTGCAGTAGAAGCAAACAATGAACGAAAAAGGCTGATTAGCTTGTTCAAACAAACGTTAGTTTGAGGTTAAAACACCACCACCATTATTAACAACTAATTCTCGACAACTACCCTCTGGACAATTTTTTTCGTTTCCGCCATCTTCACAATCATTGATACCATCACAGATCTGGTCAGAGCATATAATAAGTGATCCATCAGAGCACTGGACGGCATCACCTGCCCTGCAGTTTTCTTTGCCACGTGGAGCTTCTGTAGATCTTTCAGTTGTAGTAGTTGTTGTTGTGGTTGTCGTTGTTGCTGTTGTAGTTGTTGATCTTGCGGTTGTGGTCGAAGGTACGGTTGTTGTAGCAACAGTGGTCAGCTCTGTTTCAATACAAATTGGAAATGGAGTTTGGTCGTGATAATTATTGATGTCTCAATTAAACGTTATCAATTGTAGGAAATATCGAGCCGGCACCATAATGATTCGCCAAACTAGTTAATTCAAGATATTTCGGAGAAATATGTGAAAAAATGATGTTACAGATCAATAAAGCGCATATTCATAGAATAGTATATAAGTGATTCGAATTTATAATATTTAACGATAATTTTCCTCAAAATAAGCATTACATTACACATTATTTCCGCTTATTTATTACCCATTTCTCGATAGTTAGATACATTTTGACATATCAAGTCTCAGAAGAAATACTTTTACCATTTTCAAGGATATTAGAAAGAAAGTTTTACTGACTTCAAAAGTAAAAGTTGGAAATGATACCTATAGTCCCAAAAATTCAAATATAACATTTTTCATTCAGTTAATATTTGGTATAATATCCAAATTCTTCACAATTACTGCTTGAAAAAGCTGTTTATTCTCATGTTGGGAAAGTTTTGAATTATATTATATTCACTGACCTATCAATGCATGAACAAAAAGATTCTTGTTGCCACGTTTATATGATTCTTTTCTCTTGTTTCATTTTATTATTAGAATGTGCATTACATCTTACTATATAAAATATAATATTATCAGACCGTATGTCCACTTCGGAATCTTTTTTTTAGTAAATTTTTATTGAGTACTTATATACACAAGGTGCATTCAATAGTGTAGTATGAAATTCTAGAAAACTTATGTCAATTGATTCAGAGGAATTTTAAGTTATACAGCAGATTTGCTATTCTTTCTTCGATAAGGTATTTATGTTGAATTGTTCCAAACTTTATCGAAATAAAACATAAACCAGATCTTTTTAATGCCGGAAAGCAACTAGAAAATAACCAATTGAATTGTCTTGAAAAATAAATGGATTTCAGTGAGTGAAGCACAATTTATATATAATAAATATTTTCCAAATGTAGCAGCATGAAGTCCTTCAAGTCAAATTATAATCCGATTACAACATAGATCTGATGGTGATTTATCCTTCTTTTCTTCATATTGCAATTCCACTTTTATTGTAATTTATAACATGCAATTCTATATTAAAACAAAGACACATAGAACAGTGAGTGAACTAATACATATCATTAAAAAACATGATAGTGTTCGGACGTATTGAAAATTTTTATAATCATTTAAATATTCTTAATCATAATATGACTAAGGTTCATTGTTTTAGATGTGAATTCCAAATAATTGTATACTCGTGGACGATCAACTGAGTATAAGCACCTCAAATATTAACCTCATCAAACCTCAATTAAAACTCACCAATGTGAAATTATATCAATAAATAACATGATTGAAATAAAATATAATTTGAAAAAGAATTGGAAAATATTGAAAAAATATTTACGGAGGTGAGAAATATAACACTTGATTTGAGAAAACTGATAACAACTCATTATTTTTCAGAATCATTCGAACCTCTATATATATATATATATATATATATATATATATATATATATATATATATATATATATATATATATATATATATATATATATATATATATATATATATATATATATATATATAAATTTCCCTCGATAATATGTTTAAATATTCATGAATAGATTTCGTCTTTTTAAAATTATACAGAAACTTTTGTTTTATTTTTAAGGATATAACTTTTTTTTTTGCTATCAGTAAATATTGAACTACAAATGAAGAAGAAATATTATTTTATGGGTATATTATCTAAGCGTGGTACTGTGACATTCATTTCGATTAATAATTGAATTATACACAGATATTTTCAGGAGAGTACTAGACTGACCAACAGATATAATATATAGCACTAGGTACTCATACATACAATCAGTCTGAAATTATAATCTACAACAAGAACATACCATAGAATATTTTAAAATCGCTCAATACATAAATATTTGAATAGATACCATGAAGGTTCACAGAGCCTGTACGAATAATAGAATCGATTAATACAAATCATTTGTCATAAAAATGAAAACAAGAGACTTAAGTACAGCGTAATCCAGAAAAATTAGTTACTCTAATTGTGACCAATGTGAGAATACTTCATTCGTTGTTCTTGTATCCATTCAAGATAGAAAAATGATCCTCAAAAGCACGAACAGAAAATACATTCATAATAGAACATAATTTCCTTAACAATCTAACAAATACATCAGAAAGAAAAAATTATTAATTATATGAAGATGATTCAGAAACGACATAATAAATATTAAAACAATTGATTTATATAGAGAAACAACTAACACTGAAATTAAATAAAATGTTGTAATGATCTACATCACATGACAAAACTAAGTATTTTTCACATATTTCTCACAATCACAAATAACATAAACGAAGCATATTATAAATAAATTATCGCAATACTATAAAGTGGACATTCTTATATAGGTCAAACATTTTTGTCCCCTGCGAGGTGCTTTTTTTCTATAAAATTTATAATATATATATATATATATATATATATATATATATATATATATATATATATATATATATATATATATATATATATATATATATATATATAAATATATAAATATATAAATATATATATATATATATATATATATATATATATATATATATATATATATTTCAGGAAAGTATAAGGGTATTTAGACTCTTTTAGATCTCAATTGTACTCTTTTATTGTAGCCAAGCTTTCGCAATCATTTATTGCTTCTTCAGATTGGTATAGAAAGTCAATGAGCTCGGGCAAGTTCATACATTACTATTCAAACCATACAATAAGTGACAAAATAAATTTAGAAGTGCGTAATAGAATTAGATACATATGTCATCATAATTTTCAGAATAGTAGTTAAGACCATCTGTTTCGTCTAATGTGTCAAAATTCCTGAAGAAGCAACAAATGATTGCGAAAGCTTGGCTACAATAAAAGATTACAATTGAGATCAAAAAGAGTCTAAATACCCTCATACTTTCCTAAAATAATACTAATACTAAGACTAAGATATAATATATATATATATATATATATATATATATATATATATATATATATATATATATATATATATATATATATATATATATATATATATATATATATATATATATATATATATATATATATATATATATATATAACAGGGCGTTTCTGAGTTGATGCGAAAGATTTCAATGGGTGATTCTTTACCAAAAATTAAAGGGTGTTTTTCATATAACTTTTTGTACAACACCCTTTTTCCTCCAAGTTACAGCCCTTCGAAATTAGGTGAAACAAAATTGTTTTTATTCAATACATCCACTTAGGAAAAATTTGGAAGGATGAAATTTGGCAGGTAAGTGATGCTAATAAAATGGCAGTTTTTGAGTGTTTCTGTTACCCTTAAATGTAATCACAAGGGGGCTGAAAAAAAAAACCCCTATAATATTTTGCATATGAACTTTTTAATGCGCCTATATTTTCCTATTTAAAAAATATATTTGAAAAGAAAGACTTGATCTGCAACTTTTTTATGTCTTGACTTTTTATCATAAAGTTGTTAGTTTGATCACAAAAAAATAAAATAGTGCTCAGACTCTTCCCATAAATTCACAGAGAGGTTATCATTTATTTAAAAAAAAACAAGTAAGCTGCTGTCAAATGAAGTCATATGACAAATAGTTTTATTGTCCTGATTTTCTCTAATTTCTAGACAGTTTTATAATGACTTCAAACATTTTTCATAACTAAACATAACTTTATTGAAAGAATGGGATTTTTTTATTTAGTTGAAGAATATTGCAAATTAGAGCAGATTGAACAATAATTGCACTACTAATAACAATTAACAAATTATATGACATTTGACAGCAGCTTACTAGTGTTTTTTTAATAAATGATAACCTCTGTGAATTTATGGGAAAAGTCTGAGCTCTATTTTATTTTTTTGTGATCAAACTAACAACTTTATGATAAAGTCAAGACATTAAAAACTTGCAGATCGAGTCTGTCTATTTAAATATATTTTTTAAATAGGAAAATAAAGGCGCATTAAAAAGTTCTGAAGCAAAATATTATAGGGGCTGTTTTTTTAGTCCCTTGTGATTACATTTAAGGGTAACAAAAACACTCAAAATCTTCCATTTTATTAGCATCAGTTATTTGCCAAATTTCATCCTTCCAAATTTTTCCAAAGTGGATGTATTGAATAAAAACAATTTTTTTTACCTAATTTCAAAGCGCTGTAACTTGGAGGGAAAAGGGTGTTGAACAAAAAGTTATATGAAAGACCCCCCTTAATTTTTGCTAAAGAATCACCCATTGAAATCTTTCGCATCAATTTAGAAACACCCTATATATATATATATATATATATATATATATATATATATATATATATATATATATATATATATATATTTATATATTTATATATATATATATATATAATTATATTAATATATATATATTTATATATATATATATATATATATATATATATATATATATATATATATTTCAAAGAACGGGTTGGAGATAACACGCAGTGGCCAGTTATACATAAACTATGTCCGAAGTACAAGAAAAGCACTCGCGAATAAAACAAAACAACATAAACCTACCCGGTTCATATTCACATCCTTCCTCATCAGAACTATCAGAACAATCAGGAATACGGTCACAACGAGATGATGCGTTGATGCATGCTCCATTACGACAAGGAATTTCATATTTTTCACATGTTACATTCGGTCCTAATGGAAACAAACGAAAAGCAAATAAGCACATAACAAAATAAACAGCAGTCAAAATTAAAACATAGAGTAAGACTACAACAAAACCATATGTAAATGCAATAGAAATAACTTCATATTAAGCTGTATCGATGTTCATACATTCAATATTAATATAGTTCAATAAGGAGATTCATAGATCGTAATACATTAGTATAAAGTAGATGAGAGTAAGTTTAATTTATGAACCTAGCTTGATAAGGAACATTCGCTAATTGTCAAGTCCATTCTAAATGTGGGAATTATCAAGATATATGAAGTGCAGAAAGGATATTCAACTAATTTAAGAATACCTGAATCATTGTATTTCTTATTAGGCCAAGCTACAGAGATTTGTAGGGAGCATTTTGTGTAAAAAGTGTTAGAAGAAAACCAGCTGCGCCATAGTTTGTAAAATAGTTTCATATAGTGATATGTTTTTCACTCGACTTTATTATTTATAACTTTGTTATTAACATTTTTTTTAGTTTTTTGCTTATAAAATGAAACAATCAAAGTAATCGTGATGGTGTCAACAGACAAATTGTAGAAAATGAAAAGGCGAAGAAAATGAGAAGTAGGACGACTCGATCAGACCCTTAGTTTAAGAGAAAATCGGAAAAAACCGTCCAAAATGCAGTTTTTTCAAAAAATTTCAACTCGGTTATTTTTTGAGTTGTACCGTAGATCCTCCGGCCAGTATTAGTTATTGATATAAGCTTCATTTGTGCGAAGCTCAGGAACTGTCCGATGCATAGTTTTTGATCTGTGCCCATTTGATTATGTTACTATGCAATTTTCCAGCAGACCTGAATGCGTCAGGTATGGTCCGATTTCAATTTACTAAAAAGATTTTGTAAGTAGAATTCTCATAGCTCAAATCGTTCATCTTGGTTTTTCATAAAAACGCTGAGAAATATGTTAAAAATAAAGCTGAACATGACGAAAAACGGCCGAGCGCGTGAGAGTAGTTGACGAGTGGGGGTAGAGCAGCAGGCAAGGGGAAGTATGACAGTCGAAAGCGTCGGCATTTTGAACATGACAGTAATTTCTAAACGTTGTCAGATAATAATTGTAAACCCCCACTCTTTAACTACTCTCACGCGCTCGGCCGTTTTTTATCATGTTCAGCTTTATTTTTAACATATTTCTCAGCGTTTTCATGAAAAACCAAGATGAACGTTTTGAACTATGAGAATTCTACTTTCAAAATCTTTTTTGTAAATTGAAATCGGACCATACCTGTCGCATTCAGGTCTGCTGGAAAATTGCATAGTAACATAATCAAATGGCCACAGATCAAAAACTATGCATCGGACAGTTACTGATCTTCGCACAAATGAAGTTTATATCAATAGCTAATACTGGCCGGAGGATCTACGCTACAACTCAAAAAATAACCAAGTTGAGAATTTTTGAAAAAACTGCATTTTGGCCGGTTTATTCCGATTTCCTCTCAAACTAAGGGTCTGATCGAGTCGTCCCGCTTCTCATTTTCTTCGTCTTATCATTTTCTACAATTAGTCTATATGTTTGTTAAATAATTTTAGACGAGCCACAAAAAGTGCTTTTCTCCGAATACAACTGTACGCTGCCCGACGTTCAGAGTACAAAAAAGTGTACTTTTTGTACGCTCACGGTCGGACAAAAAAGTAAAAACAAAAGGCCGTCTATGAAATCAAACTTCAACATTGAAAACTGAGGTTAAAAAAGTCGTCATTTTTTGACGTTTGCGGAAAAAAGTAGTTTTTTCGAGAACACACTCTTTGCGCGTTCTCATTGTAGCTGAAACCAAATACTACATACGATAGGTATAAATATATTAATTCTAGAACACATATTTTGTAGCACATAATTCAAAAAATATGAATATTATACGATTCGATCTACAAAAGTTCTTGAAAATTGTTCAAGGTGTCAGTTCATTAATAGAAA
>JARQZK010003630.1:862500-920000 GCA_030704885.1 Cynegetis impunctata
TTGTTATTTATTACGTGCTATTCAGTCCAATATTAATATTCAAAATTGTTATCATTAGAAGGCAAGGGAAACTACAGAAACCTTTACCTATGTAATGTTCGAAAATAATAATAATAGGGTACTATTTATTTAACAGAAAAGAAATTAGTCACGGGAAAATATTAAAAAAGTAGAGCAGAATTATCGGTATAGAACGCTTATATGGAAGCAGCCGTTGACACGTGTTTCGGACTCTTTGGTCCTCATCAGAACGGCGTAGCTAAGTATTGGATTGAAAATTTGGAGATGAAAATAGTTTAATAAATAAAATAAAATCCTCTGTTATGGAAGAAAATTTTATTCATTAAACTATTTTCATCTCCAAATTTTCAATCCAATACTTAGCTACGCCGTTCTGATGAGGACCAAAGAGTCCGAAACACGTGTCAACGGCTGCTTCCATATAAGCGTTCTATACCGATAATTCTGCTCTACTTTTTTAATATTTTCCCGTGACTAATTTCTTTTCTGTTAAATAAATAGTACCCTATTATTATTATTTTCGAACATTACATAGGTAAAGGTTTCTGTAGTTTCCCTTGCCTTCTAATGATAACAATTTTGAATATTAATGTTGGACTGAATAGCACGTAATAAATAACAAAGAACAGCCACATCCGAAAGAAGTTTTAACAAGACAGATCAATCTTATCTATTCAATTTTTTCAAGTCAATAAATGTCAAAGAATTTTCAATTTTTTCAAACGTCTTGAATAACTATGAAAGTCGTAGTGAAACGTCAACTTATTAATAAAATCGAGTTTTTTAAGATTCAACCAGCCTGCTATTGCTAATAATTATCAAAAGATTAAAAATAAATCACAGGCAACAACAATTCGAATAAATAATTATATATATATATATATATATATATATATACTTAATTGTTTTTTTTTTCAGTCATATCCACCTTTTAGTTTGAAAACCGACTTCACTAAACAGTTACGAAAATGTCACGAAAATTTCGTGAGAAGTAAAGTAAACTATTTAAAAAAGTCGGTTTTCCAATTCATGTTCATGATAAAAAAGACAAATAAGTAACAATACAACACAGGCATATATATATATATATATATATATATATATATATATATATATATATATATATATATATATATATATATTTATATATATATATATATATATATATATATTTATATATATATATATATATATATATATACCTATATATATAAATATAATTATATATATATATATATATATATATATATATATATATATATTTATTTGAATTGTTGTTGCCTGTGAACTATTTTTAACTTTTTGATAATTATTAGCAATAACAGGAATGTCAAACAACTGGATTTTATATAAAAGTTGACGTTTCGCCACGACATTCGTGGCTTTTTTAAAACTTTCGAAAAATTGAAATTTCTTTGACATTTATTGATTTGAAAAAATTTGAATAGTTAAAAAAGACTACTATGTTTCATCAAAATTTTTCGGCTGTGGCCGTTCTCTGTTATTTATTACGTGCTATTCAGTCCAATATTAACATTCAAATCTGTTATTATTAGATGGTAAGGGAAACCACAGAAACATTTACCCACGTAATGTTCGAAATAGGTTCAAATTATTTTGATTTTGAAAAGTCAAAGAATACGGTAGTATTTATCTTTTTTTCAAAAATTTTTTATTACGGCTGTGGCCGTCTTCACTTAATAAATACGTGCTATTTAGTCCCATATCAACAGACAGGTCTGTTGATATTAGATGGAAAGGGAACCACACACAAAAATCAAATATTTTAAACCTATTTTGTACATTACGTGGGTGAAGGTATACATACACCTGGTAATCTTTTCTGAAATGTTATGAAATGATTAAATGAATTGTAGAGTTTCGCTTACTGTATGCTGATAGCGGACAATGAAAGAATTCCTGAAGTATTATAGGAATAAATTTCTTCTATTGCTCTCTTAATATGGTCGGCAAATTCCTTGTATGGATAGCTGTTTCGATCGTTGAACTCCTCTCTGTACGGCTCTCGAATAACCAAAATAATGCGGTAATACACTGTGAAAACGAATAAGAAGTAAATTTCATAATAATAATAATAATAATAATAAGTTCTTTATTTCCAACAGGTATAAAACCCAATTACAGAAAATATTTAAATTATAGCTATATAGAAAAGAAATCAAACCACAGCGCCAGAGACAAAAAGAAAAAACTAATATGAACTAAATGAGACAATACAAAATTAATGCAAAAGTAATATCAACCAGTATCCCGAAAGCTGAAACTAAACCTAATACAAAAAATAAGCTTATTTATTATTTAAATCAGTAGCAAGAACAATAACAAGAGAAAAGAAAATTACATAGTAAAAAATATAATAATTAAATAATATAAGATGTAACGGAAACACTACTTAGCTTAACTTAATTCAATTCAATTCAATCAGATTCAAATTCAACTTAAGTACATAACTCCTAACAATAGCTGCAAGTGAATCAAATTGAACGTCACATTCACTCGCAACTGAATTGAATGTATGCCCCATGTACCAAATGGGAGATTGCATTAACAAGTTCGTCCTTGGAGTCTCTAGGTGGAATAGTTCCATATTACGGGAAGCTTGCCTCGGAACACGAAATGTCAGAGCAGACAAGAGTGAAGGGCAGTCAATACTGTTGTGCAGTAATTTATATAAAAATTTGAGACATAATATTTCTCTCCTACCCTGCAATGAAACCACATTGAATCGACTCAACAATGCCTCATGACTAACTCCTCTCGGTGGATAAACTTTGTCCTCCCTCCAAACCAAGAACTTCAAGAACCTTCTCTGAACAGCCTCAAGATGGTATTGATGACAAAAATAAATAGGATGCCAAATCATGCTACCATATTCCAACTTGCTACGTATAAGAGAATGAAAAAGACTTATAAAAGTTGAAGAGTTCTTGAAATACTTGCCATTGCGAATAATGAAACCATACATTCTCGAGGCAGATGAAACAAGCTGGGAGACGTGTGGAATAAAGGAGAATTTCTGATCAAACACCACACCAAGATCCCTCACCCTATCGAGACGAGAAAGTACCCGACCACCGACGGAATAATCAGACCTCAATATATCCACTTTCCTAGTGAAAGTCACAACATTACACTTTGACACATTCAAACTCAAAAAATTATCTTCACACCAACCGACAACATAATCTAATGCGTGCTGAAGTCGAGCACAGTCGTCAGGTGCACGAATCTGATAGTATAACTTCAAATCGTCCGCAAACATCAAATGCGGTGATTCAATATTATCCATTAAATCATTCACAAACAGTATAATCATGAGTAATATGTAAAATAAAATCAGACATAATAAGCCTTCCTCTATCAAGCCATGAAAGAAATGAGATATTTGATAATTATAATGAGTTAAATTAATTTTTGAAACAATTTAGAAAAGCGTAAGCAGCAGAGCTGCATCACTAAGGTCGTATTTTTCTCGCAAAAATCATTCCGTCGAGATGCAATTCTAACGGATTTAATTATATTTTGAAATATCACGCTCAAAAAGCAAACTGAATTGAAAAAAAAATTATTTTACAAAAAAAGTGCATCGTGGTTGAAAAAACGAAGAAACAAACGGAGAAACGTGTCTCAACATCAATATAATTCACGTAGATAATTTCAACCCTTTATTGTGAAAAAAATTTCGCGAAGTGCATCTCATACTGATAGTAGTGCGAGATGTAATTCGAACGGAATTCACCAAACCAAAAAAGGATTTTAAGTCAACATATTCTCAATATACGCACTTAACTTCAACCCTCTAGCTCAATCTGCAGAAGCTGTGAAAATGGGGGAGGTTAAAAGAATTTAACCAAATTTTGATATTTTTGTTCTGCCACGAAAACTAAAAACTAATCTCAGATACCAAATTTTAGCACATTCGACTCGACGGGAGCCACTGGAGATGCCGATATGTATCGGGGAAAAAAATATTTACATATATAGACAGGGTGTCCCACCGGGAAAGAACGCGATCTGTATATGGAAAACTGCTCATAGGAAAATTTTGAAAATTTGACAGTATACTAATGTCGATAGGGGCAACTCGAATAAAATATTTTCAAGATGGTGGCACTTCCGGATATACCGGAAGTAGATACCAACTTGCTTATTTTAAATTGGATACCCTATATATTAATACATTTTTGGGTTGTACGCAAGATTTTAGGCAGATTTTATGTATTTGTCATATACCTAAATCTAAGCGTTTTTGACATATTCAGGTTTTTATGTCAAAAATGACGATTGCAAGCCCTTATATAATTATCAATTGTTCCTGTAAGGAAGCCCGTCTTACTTACTTTGGGGTGGATTCCTTATTGAAAAAAACTTGCTTTAATAGATTTTGAATGATATTTGGATAACTAGTTATACAGAGTGTTTAAAAAATAAGATCTAAAATGAGATTGAGAAAACTGACAAAAATCAATTTTTACAAATGGAAACCCCCATTTTTCTCATTTTGTAGTATTTAGCATTTAAAAAGAAGTTAACTTTGTATAAAGTTATCTATATCTAAAATTTGAAGTTTTCGAAATATTGCCAATTTAATATTTTTATATGGTGATTTTGCATGTGCGACCCGATATCCTCATAAACAAAAACCATCACCAAATACTGTTAAACGAATTTTAGAAAACTTCAAGAATTTTGGATCCGTAAAGGCATAAGTGTACAAGAAGAAACCAGTTGTTAACAATGAAACGGAAACACAAATATCATCTCTATGCTATCCATATTTTCATTAGTGCAGCATTTAAATGAAAATGATTTAGATAAGCCTTGAAAGTTTAAATAATTTTCGTTTGTATAATTTAACCGGGGTGCCATTACGATGATTTGAAATGTCAAATACGATCGTGGCTATCCTAGATCTAATTGTTTAACGATTAAATGCAAAATCGCCATATAAAAATATTAAATTGGCAATATTTCGAAATCTTCAAATTTTAGGTATAGATAACTTCATACAAAGTTACCTTCTTTTTAAATGCTAAATACTACAAAATAAGAAAAAAGGGGGGTTTCCATTTGAAAAAATTGTTTTTTGTCAGTTTTCTCAATCTCATATTAGATCTTTTTTTTCGAACACCCTGTATGATTAGTTATCCAAATACTATAGAAAATCTATTAAAGCAAGTCTTTTTCAATAAGGAATCTACCCCAAAGTAAGTAATACGGGAATCCTTATAGGAACAATTGATAATTATATTAGGGCTTGCAGTCGTCATTTTTGACATAAATACCTAAATATGTCAAAAACGCTTAGACTTAGGTATAGGACATAATACATGAAATCTGCCAAGAATCTTGCGTAGAATCTAAAAATGTATTAATATATAGGGTATCCAATTTAAAATAAGCAAGTTGGTATCTACTTCCGGTATATCCGGTAGTGCCACCACCTTGAAAATATTTTAGCCGAGTTGCTCCTATCAACAATAGTATACTGTCAAATTTTCAAAAGTTTCCTATGTGTAGTTTTCCATATACAGATCGCGTTCTTTCCCGGTGGGACACCCTGTATATATATATATATATAGATATATATAGAAATTTTTGTTATGTATCGACCTTTAAATATACTATGTAGATGAAAGTTATCGGGTATAGGTCTTTGGAAATAAAATTGAACCACTAATCCATTAAATTCTCAATATTTCGCCAAATTTTATTAGCTTCATCAGGAGAAAATCTACGACACAAAATAACAGTTGTAAGCAGAAAATACAAATAAAAATATGTGTGAATAAAAACTTACTAGGAAATACCGTGGACAAGAACATACACAATTGAAAACACAAACTCTTCAAGGAACAGTGAAAAACAAGTTACACCAAGTCAAATGCTCACAGCCAAATGAATCAATAAATAATACAAGCGATAAAGAACATAAAAAAACTTATACAAAAAACAAACAAAAAATTTTTCTTAAAAACAAAAACCGTCATGTGTGAGATAACAGATAAGTCTGGTCTGAATGAATAATTGAAAAATGGAACGAATTTCAAAATTGCACTGTAAATATTACTTAATTGATTTATGTCAGATTTGAAATTAACTGTACTTAGTGTTTTTTTGATGTAATACATTTCATGAAAGAGTCTTTTTTTATAATTACTTTCGTATTTTAAAATGTTTACATCAGGAAAATTAAACAAATGTCCTGTTTCCTTATGATGCTTAACTAATGCACATGAATTCTTTAGGATTTTACAATCACTCTTGTGCTGAGTGATTCTTTGCTTAAGCCATTGTTGCGTCTGTCCAATATAAACTCCCTCATATATATATATATATATATATATATATATATATATATATATATATATATATATATATATATATATATATATATATATACAGGGTGATTCACGGTGGATGGCACATTAGACGTTTCTGGTAAACCATACAGCGGATCCCTTTGAAAATTCAATGGAGGGCATAGACGGACATTCTCTACCCAACTAAAATATTTTCAGTAATGCGGTGTTGCCACTTCTATAAGAAAGTAGTAACAACTTTGATTTTTCAAATAGAACCACCTGTATATTATATTATTTTTAGAATCTCCAACAATTTCCTAACAACTTTCCGTAATATTTTCCTATACCTATCTTTTACCGTTTTCGAAATAAAAATTATTTTCTTTTTTTTTCGTCGGAAACCAAGACCTATAAAAACTGTGATATCTTTGAGCTAAGAAATACAATGATATCGAAATTTCGGATTATGTTTGTTAATACCTAGAGGCTTCCTACACTTTAGCCCAATTTTCGTTATTTCAATACGAAAAATGGTCAAAAAATACAGTTATTTTTTTATAATATTTCCCTATACCTATCTATTATCGTTTTCGAAATAAAAATTATTTTCATTTTTTTTTCGTCGGAAATCGAGACCTCTAAAAACTCTGATATCTTTGAGCTAAGAAATACAATGATATCGAAATTTCGGTTTAAGTTTGTTGATACTTGGGGGCTTCCTACACTTAAGCCTAATCTCCGTTATTTCAATACAGGGGTGTCAAAAAATACAGTTATTTCGTTAGCTTGAAAAAGTGGCTATAAGTTGGTTATTTCAAATGGAATACCCTGTATATTATTGAAAATTCGGAAAGCTGCTAGAATTTCCATTGTATCTATGTATATCATACCTATACCTAACTAGTCAAGTTTCGGACTTATGAGCACTTATTTGTGAAAATGTTCCCTGAACATGGTATCCCCTTGGTATTTGCTAAGCAGGTCATGATTACCTATTTGACAGTAACGTTGTGACAATCTACTAATAATATCTAAACTTTCATCACTTCATAAGTTGTAAATACCTTCAGAAACGATGGAAAAAATTTATTGAAATGAAGTTCTTATGAATTTGTTTATTATTTTTGGACAGAGTGATAAAATTATCAGCAGAACATGTAGAAAGTTCAATGAAATGTATCCGAATCTACCGCCAATGAACCTCAAGAAATTTATACGAATTCAGAACAATTTCAAAATGTTCGGCCCGTAACTTCCGAAGACAACCAAATTAATGTCCTATCATATTTTCACGCATTTCCGGAGTCATCGATAAGAAGTGCTGAAGAAGATTTTGGCTTAAAATATTCATCTGTTCAAAGAATCTTGCAAATACATAACATGCATGATTACAAATTCACCAAAATTAAAGCAATGAAGCCTCAATACCCTCAACAGAGAGTTGAATTTTGCGAAATGATGTTGGTACGCATTCAAAAAGATCCATTTTTTTTTAATATAATGATTTGGACTGATGAATCAAAATTTTCAAGAGAAGGAATTTTCAATAGAAAGAATTGTCATTTTTGGTGCAGTGAAAATTTCACAAAAGAAGCCGGATATCATTCGTATAAATTTCTTGAGGTTCATTGGCGGTAGATTCGGATACATTTCATTGAACTTTTTATGTCCTGCTGATAATTTTATCACACTGTCCAAAAATAATAAACAAATTCATAAGAAGTTTTTAGAGGTCTTGATTTCTGACGAAAAAAAAGAAAATAATTTTTATTTCGAAAACGGTAACAGATAGGTATAGGGAAATATTATGGAAAGTTGTTAGGAAATTGTTGGAGATTCTAAAAATAATATAATATACAGGTGGTTCCATTTGAAAAATCAAAGTTGCTACTACTCTCTTATAGAAGTGGTAACACCGCAGTACCGAAAATATTTTAGTTGGGTAGAGAATGTCCGTCTATGCCCTTCATTGAATTTTCAAAGGGAGCCGTTGTATGGTTCACCAGAAACGTGTAATGTGCCATCCACCGTGAATCACCCTGTATATATATGTGTATATATATATATATATATATATATATATATATATATATATATATATTTATAGATATATATATATATATATATATATATATATATATATATATATATACATCAGACGAGAAAGATTTTTCGAAAATCGTGGTCTAGAAAGTCTAAAATGGATAGAAAAATTACTCCCGCACCTGAATGCATTCCTTCGATACACTGCAATACTATGTATTTTATGGGATAAAATAATAGTAAAAACACAATTGGAAAAAAAAACATGCAGGAATTGCACTTTTGGTTAATGAAAAATACAATTACTCGAATATGAGGACTGAAACAAGAAGCAAGTAAAACTGAAAAGAGTGCCTTAGTCCTTGAATTCGAAATTGCATTCATAACGCAAAATCTTTCGAATAATCAATTATGAAAAATCCAGTATTATTCAAAATTTCATAGTTATAATCAGGAATAAAAGTTATTCGATTAAGCAGTATATTGCATATGAATTTATTGGAGTATGTAGAATTGAATTTTACCTATATGGGATGGTTTAGCTGTAGTTTTAACTACCACTGATTCTCCATCACCAGAAGATCCCTCCCCTGAACTGATAAGGTTATCTTCATCGTCATTATCTTCTTCGAAGCTATAAAATAAAAGGTAGTGTGTTTAAATCAAATTAATTGATGATTTCTACAAAAATTTTCGGGAAATAGGACAAATTGACAGTTCGTGATGTTTTATATTACAGGAAATGAAGGAAACGTATTTGCAATTTAGATGTTCAATTAGATTGATTGAATTAGGGAGCGTTCAAGTATTACGTAACGCAGTTTGGGGGGAGGGGGGGTCTTGCAAAACGTTACGATGCGTTACATGGGCGGGAGGGGGGTTCGAACAACGCGTTACGTAACATTGTTTTCATATTGAAATAAAAAGAGGGAACTTAAATCACTCAAGTTGGGAACCCTTTTCGTTCATGTTTTACGGGGAATCCCTCGATTGTATTGTACGTCAGTTTCTTCCAAGTTGGCAACCCTATCCGTTTATGTTTTATGGAGAATACCTCGACTGTATTCGTCGACATTTTTTGTTGTTCCCGTTGTCAGTTTTCGTTTAGTTTTTCAAACACGTAATACACAGAAGCACATTGCTGTAATCAGTGTTGTAGATATACTGTAATGTTCTCGAAAGAAAAAGAGGGAGATTTGCATCATCAGCTGTTTTTGCCCTATAAAAGCTCTCATGCTGACTTGTGTGCCAACTGTGCCAAAAACTGCCAACGAAATTTAAAAAACGGCTAAAGAAAAACTAAAAATGGTATAGCGCTCACGTCCGTGACTCGCAATATTTTTTGTAAGTAATTAAATGCGCTTCCGAATCCTGCTGTTCCATCTTGAGGAGTGCTTTGAAATCATTCTTTCCGAAGAATACTTTCCTGCCGCCACCCTGCTGATGCCAAATCCTTAAGACCCCTTATATATATATATATATATATATATATATATATATATATATATATATATATATATATATATATATATATATATATATATATATATATATATATATATATATATATCATGAAAAGACATAAAACGAAAAACTATCTTGGGGTCCTAGGTCCAATTTTGCTAATCGCACCCATTTTAATAAGCAGGTTCCCAAAGTGAAAACCTGTTAATAAGCTAAAATCAAATAATGCATGAGAAAAATAATGGCGGATAAAGCTCAAAATGTCTTCAAGAACAGGGCCAAATCTGGAAAACGGCATAATTAAATTTAAGATTAGTAATAAAAGTTTATTAAGACAAATTTGAGCCCATTTCAATATTTTACATTATGTATGATTATTAATTAACAATAAAATAAACATTATACGCATGTATTGTGAGTGAGAAATCTCTTTTTTTGTTTATTATTAACGAAAGCGCGATTTAAACAATAACATAGGTATTTTAGCGACTTTCAGGTATTTTGCGCAACATATTTGTGACTTTTAGGTAAAAATGGTCACTTGGGTGTTACGTAACGTTTACGGAGGGGGGGGGAGGGTTCATGTAAACGTTACGTCGCGTTACATAGGGGGGAGGGAGGGTCAAAAATCTTCAAAAATTGCGTTACGTAATACTTGAACGCCCCCTTAGTGTTATTTCTCATACAAACATTTGTTATTAGATAAATTTGGAACATTTACACATTTTAAAACATGACAATTAAGCAGCTTACTATAAAAAACTCTATCCTATTGATGCCTCTGATAAAATTATTTATATCATTAGAAAAACACATGTTTGAATTAAAAAGTTATTATATTTGACTCTATTGCCCGATTTCACCAACAAATTCCTAAAGTTTGGCAACACTTGAATCGGATTTAGGAATTCCTAAGTGCAATTTGTGTTTCACCACGCGTTAAGTAATGCCTAAGGACGATAGAAAATACCTAACGTTAGGATAGCTTTTTAAGAAATGCTTAACCTCAAATTTTTTAGTTGTCAAATGCACATTAAATTTGGAGTTATTTCGATAGAAATATTATAAAATTATTTTGTCCACGACTGTACTATAAATCATTCATTATACGTGTGCTTCCTGAAGTACAATTATACCTATTATTCACTAGTGTGTATAATGGTTTATTATACACTGCATGACGTCACACTCAAAACGTATGTCCAAACTTGAGACCATCATTCACATTTTTAGGATAGTATTGTTATTAGATTTTTAGGTTTTATGTAACTAAGATAACTTTTAGGCAAATTATTAAACTAATATTCAATATAATGCCCAACTTATTGAATATTTACTCTAATAAATTATCTATTTCATTTTTATCAGAGTGAAAGAAAGGAATGGAATCGATGTCAAGTGAAATCGTTGACGTTTACGTGAGTATGCAGTTTTCAGTGAACACAGAAAATGTTATGTCAGCGCTTTTGATAACTATTTTTATTGTTGAAAATGCAGATTATTACTGATTTTTCCGAGGAAGTCGTGGACAAAGTATAGTATTCTACTCGCACAAAATTACAATTTTTCACTCGGGTGAATTGCGACACTCGCTTGCAGCTCGTGTCCAAACTTCACCCTCGTAAAAAATAGCAATCATTTTGTGCTCGTTGAATAATATACTAATATTTATCATCATATCATTTTTTCCCTTTTTCTTACTATCCTTTGTCAAATTTACAGTCTAGTATTAAACAGTGGTGCCAATTATATGTACAAAACTTTCCAAATCAAGTTTTTAACAAGGTATTTATTACCTAAGTATTTCTTAGTTTGTGAAATCCGATTTAGGTAAGTATTGTATTTAGGTATTTCCTATCGTAGGAATTACTTAGTTAGGAACTTCCTAACATTTCGTTGGTTAAATCAGGCATATGACGCGGCATAGAGTCAAATATAATTATATATAATAATATATTATTATAGATAATAAAATATATAATAAAATCAAACATGTGTTTTTCTAATAATATTGTGATGGGTTTTAATGGCCACATCAATTAAAAAAAAATAATTCATTTTGATAATCACCTAGGAAATGAGTTCTTCGTGGATGTAGGTTCCTGAAAATTAAAAACATATTATTATCAACTGAGTACATAGAAGTACCATCAAAAAACATTATTATTATTTCTTTATATGAGAACAATTACTAGATAACGTGAAATTTCTGTAGCAAACGGTTTTTGTGATCATAAAAAAATAACAAAGAACAACTATAAAATTTAAAATCATTTTTTTTAAAAAAAGAAGCTTCATGACTGCTCAAATCACCAATTTAATGTAGACATATGTATTCCAAAGCTATATCAAATTAATTCTTATGGAGGTCCAGATGTAAACTATTTTTTTTTTAATGGAATCCAATTAATTGGCTCATAATATTTCAAATTAACAGATATCAATATTTTTACACATTTCAGTTGTTAATATGTCCAAAGGATTATTACATTACCAAAAATTAAATTAAGGCAACCTTCGCGATACAAATAGACAAATTTCTTGCTCCAATAATTTCCATAATACGTAGGGGACACCGGGTACAAAAGTAACGGCGGGTCGAAAGTAACAAATGCTCTGTAGGTTTACAGAATTGTCAAATCACAACTTAGCTGCTGTCAGGTGATAGCCACTGGCGCCACCTTCAGTTGCATTCAATCGCCGCTCGCGCCACGCACTGTTAGATCGTGTGAGAGGACGCTACGTGATTTCATAAATCAAAAGTAAATTTTTCGACGTTTACTTATTCAATCTTTATGTAGTATTAAAATGATGATATTAATCTGATTATTTGCATATAGATTCTCGATTAGATTGATTTTGCAGTACCTAATTTCGTTTTTGTCTAGCATGTTCCGTTTCAAGGTTATCTTTCATGTTCTAACAAAAATGCTGTGGGGTACAAAAGTAACGCAGCCCTATGGGTACATAAGTAACATGTTACTTTAGTCCCCGTATTGATTTACTATAAGTAAACTTTTTATGTGTGTATGTTTATTTCAACAAAATGCCGCGACAACGTATAAGAACCACCGCACGAATAACAACTAACATGGAAGTCTATCGAAAAGCAGCTGAAGAGCATTTTAATAATGGTGAAAAAATTAGGGCCAAAGCAAAAAAATTGAATGTCTGCCATGTTACATTGCATAGATATATAAAAAAAATTTAAGCTAGAAATACTAGCGCAGTTGTAGACAAGGAAAATAAATTTGAAGACGAAGATTGCTTCTACCTCGTTTGTTTAGAAAATTTTAGCAATAGTCGACTGAATGAGCAAAGTTTACATTGTTTCGAATGCAAAATGTGGTCTCATAGATACTGAATGTGCCAATGAATTATGTGTGCCATAATTGCGAGTCTGAATAGAAAAGACTGACACTGAGTCTTCCAATAAATATTTGTTTGATTAAATATGTCATATCATATTCATTACAAACCCCTAGGCCCTGTTACTTTCGACCCACAACGTGTTACTTTTGGACCGCCAACGTGGTCGAAAGTAACAAATGACAAATTTTTTTAAAGTTTCTGTCATTCATGCAAAATACACAATAATAAGGTAATCTAAGATGCTAATATATAGAACATAAACGGAATTTATGTATGGCTTTATCAATTTCACCGAAATAATAACACCTAATGAGAAACCAAGGCGAAAGTACAAAATGTTACTTTTGTACCCGGTCTCCCCTAACGAATTCAAAAATTCCACAAAATTTCACATTTTCTTAAACAAAATTGATTCCAATATATTATTATATGTATTTTTTACGAATTTCATTTTAAGTCTTGAGGATAACATTTTGAAATGATAATGAAATTGTGGAGAGTAGGCATACAATTCCTAGTTAATCATAATTACTTACGTCCACATTGTTGTCAGGTATTTCAGACAGAAACAATAAATTCAAATAAATTTCAAATGGCAAATGTGCAAGGCAATCACAAATTATGTACATTTCAAAAATCACCGAACTATTATCAATTAATACAGATAGCAGATTCCAATGAATTTCCAAAATTTTATGAACAATTATTAGATTCATGGTTAGATATTAAGACAAAGTATTTCATATGAGTATTAGTTTCGTTAAAAGCGAATAATCCATACTAAAAAGGACATGCACACGAAAATAATTCCTGAGAAGCAACTGATCTTCATTTGTACAATATCAATGTTGCTATGCTGCTATACCAGTGAAAAATAAATATGTAGTGATCTCCATCATTAATTCAAACTAAAACTGATCATATGTTTCATAAAATTTGACGACTTATATGGGAAAGTTGAATGTTAAATATACATATAAAAAGGGTACCATATTATTGATCTTACCTTTGATGTTCAGAAGAACAAAGAATATTATTAAAGTCATTGTTTATTATTGCAATTATGATAATGAATCAGGAGGATTGCGAGAAATATGAATGTTCTTTCGGCTTAAATAATAGGATGATGACAATGAATGTAATCCATTTCTGAATTTTTTTAGCTGCAATGACGGCAGCTTCATAGAGTCTGCTATTGAGATTATTCTGAGGAACATTCAACCTGCAATCATGATATAATTGACCATTCGAAAATGTTAATGTGGTCGTGGGATTCGAATCCACAGGCATAAGTGACTATAGGAACTTCTTGTCATCTTCGCCTAGGCTGCTTACTGATGACAAAATAAAAACGAAACGTATAAATTCAGCCCATAAAATTCAGTTTCAAAGTTGTACAGCGAGTGTAATACGTTAAAATATTATACAAATAGATTCCAATACCTAACATAAAAGAACCAAATTGCTACAGTGGGGATAATTTCGTAGTAATCGATAATTACACCTTAACCCATAAGTACCACTGAGGGTGGATATTTTTGAGCATGCAATGAAAATTTATCACATATCATTTATGCCTCTATTATATACATATATATATATATATATATATATATATATATATATATATATATATATATATATATATATATATATATATATATATATATATATATATATATATATATATATATATATATAATTAGGAGTTTGTGGTGTTGTCGACCGTACGATGAATTAAATGCTATGAAATTATCGGGAGGCGGTCTGTAGGGAAAATAAAACTCTTACGTTCTCGTTAACTCAATATTTCGTCACTCAATTTTGTGACTTCATCAGGAGTACACTGAAATGAAATAAAATTACATAATATCAAACATATACAAGGAACACATTAAAAAACCTACAGTTGTAGAGCCGGGACATCACAAGATATGTGTGGATCACACAGTGGGCAACGCACGACTGAGTGATAATATTGTATCGGGTCACTCTAGTATCTATACATTATTAGTTAAATTTTATTTTTGGATGGAGTTATTTTACATGCTTCTTATAATCCCACAATATATGTTACTGAGTTGGCCGGTATCCGATTTGTAATTAATACATTTTTTGTTTTTTATAATATGACACATTTCTAGGAAAAGTCTTGTTTTGTAATTATTATGTTGATCAATAATTTTTACGTTGTCAAAATCGAAGATATGTCCAGTGTTAGTCTGATGTTCGACAACAGCGCACGAATTTTTGCCCAACCGGCAGTCACTCTTATGTTGTGTAATGCGTTGTTTCAGCCATTGATTAGTTTGTCCAACATAAGAACCATCACAATGTGAACAGGGTATTTCATAAACTACGTTGTTTTTTAGCATGGTCGGTGTTTTGTCTTTTAATTTGGAAAACAATTGGGAGGTTGTCAATATATGGTAGTTGGCAATTTTCAAGTCTGGGATCCGTTTGAACAGTGTTATCAGTTTTTTTTTCAAACTAATCAATGGCTGAAACAACGCATTACACAACATAAGAGTGACTGCCGGTTGGGCAAAAATTCGTGCGCTGTTGTCGAACATCAGACTAACACTGGACATATCTTCGATTTTGACAACGTAAAAATTATTGATCAACATAATAATTACAAAACAAGACTTTTCCTAGAAATGTGTCATATTATAAAAAACAAAAAATGTATTAATTACAAATCGGATACCGGCCAACTCAGTAACATATATTGTGGGATTATAAGAAGCATGTAAAATAACTCCATCCAAAAATAAAATTTAACTAATAATGTATAGATACTAGAGTGACCCGATACAATATTATCACTCAGTCGTGCGTTGCCCACTGTGTGATCCACACATATCTTGTGATGTCCCGGCTCTACAACTGTAGGTTTTTTAATGTGTTCCTTGTATATGTTTGATATTATGTAATTTTATTTCATTTCAGTGTACTCCTGATGAAGTCACAAAATTGAGTGACGAAATATTGAGTTAACGAGAACGTAAGAGTTTTATTTTCCCTACAGACCGCCTCCCGATAATTTCATAGCATTTAATTCATCGTACGGTCGACAACACCACAAACTCCTAATTAAACTTATGATGGGATTTTATCACAAAATCTGTCAAACGTATGGGATGGACATTATGAGACTTATGAAGCAATGGGCAACACTCAATTTGAAACTGGCCGCAGGTACAAACAGAAGAATATTCCTAATTCGTTGTCGAACATCGAAACTAATTCCACGACACATTCTAGACAGCATGAAAGGTATCCGTAGACTATTGCTTGTGAACAATGATATAAACATGACTCATAAAACAGATGATCTGATTTCACACATGTGCAGACGAATATTATCTATGGAAATCAAAATAACATGCAACAATATTAAGAGAAACCAGTCCCGTATAAAAACATTTAAATCTCAGTTAATTCGAATACTCCCAACTGAAACTATTCGAGAATATGAGAGAAGATTGAATATGAAATTCATGAATTATCACAGTCGGATCAAGAAAGCCAACATCAAGAAATTCAATTTGATGATTAAGATGAACCATATCAATAACCAATTATTCATTGATAACTCAAACTGGTTCAAAAATTTATCCGAGATTGATATTCCCACTAATATTTCTGATTTTCTATCTCTGGGTCCCAAGTTCGCGCTACAATGTAGGAAAGAAAATATAAAAATTGAAAAATTATTAGCAGATGTTGAAACAATCATTGCAGATACATCTAACGATACACAAGATTTATTGAGAGCAAATGCCACAAATATTATCACAAATTTTTTGCAGAAACCTAACTGTGGGCAACAATCTACTTTACACAAAAGTACGAATGAAGTAAGAACGTTCATAAAGTTACATCCTGAATTATTAATCTTACAATCTGATAAAGGTGGTTGCACAGTGGCCATGAAAAGAAATGACTACATTAAAAAAACTCAAGAATTACTGCAGGACCCAAAAACATATAAACGGATACAAAAGGACCCCACGACGTCAACACAAAAAAATTATAATGATTTAATCAAACAACTTAAACATAAAAAAGAGATCCCTGAAGAATTAGCCCGCGAACTGACCAGATACAACTCGACATCTTCCAAATTATACTGCTTACCGAAGATCCACAAACCGAATGTCCCACTAAGACCTATCATTAGTTCAGTGAATTCTGTAACTTATGATATCTCCAAATTCCTATCGAAATTCTTATGCGACGCTTTCAATGAAGATGATAACGATGACTTCAACATCAGAGATACATTTTGTTTTGTCAATAGGATTCGCAATACTATGTTACCAGAAAATTATATACTAGTGTCATTAGATGTCATATCTCTTTTTACGAACATACCATTGGATCTAGTTATAGACATAATAAAAATAGAATGGCAGAAGATCGAAAGTTGCACATCTCTTTCACAAGACAGTTTTTTGACCATAATCAAATTCATATTCAACAACACCTACTTCACCTTTAATGAAATTCATTATAAACAAACCTTTGGCACCCCGATGGGATCCCCTATCAGTAATATTTTGGCCAAAATAGTGTTAGATCACCTACTGCAGAAGATTATTCCTCAACTTCCATACACAATGCCTTTCATATATAAATATGTCGATGATATTATCTGTGCAATCCCTGAAAACAGCGAAGAACTGACACTTGATATCTTCAACTCTGTTAATAATCATATACAGTTCACTATGGAGACAGAAACAGATCAGAGTGTGCCTTTTTTAGACACAAAAGTGATCAGGCTCAATGATGGTGAGATCATCTTAGACTGGTATAGAAAACCAACAGCCTCAGGAAGATTCCTTAACTACCACTCCAACCACCCTAGAAACCAAAAATATAACACTGTAATCGCCATGAAAAATAGGATAACACATATCAGTGATGAAAGATTTCTGCAAAAAAATTTAAAATTGCTAACTGATATTTTTCTTAACAACGGATATCCTAAACACATATTAAAACATCTTATATACAATTCCATAATTTATGATGGCCCTACAGAGCAAGTAGACCGACAGATGGTGAAGTATAGAAAAATACCAAATATAAATCAACTCTCACAAAAACTGATAACACTGTTTAAACGGATCCCAGACTTGAAAATTGCCAACTACCATATATTGACAACCTCCCAATTGTTTTCCAAATTAAAAGACAAAACACCGACCATGCTAAAAAACAACGTAGTTTATGAAATACCCTGTTCACATTGTGATGGTTCTTATGTTGGACAAACTAATCAATGGCTGAAACAACGCATTACACAACATAAGAGTGACTGCCGGTTGGGCAAAAATTCGTGCGCTGTTGTCGAACATCAGACTAACACTGGACATATCTTCGATTTTGACAACGTAAAAATTATTGATCAACATAATAATTACAAAACAAGACTTTTCCTAGAAATGTGTCATATTATAAAAAACAAAAAATGTATTAATTACAAATCGGATACCGGCCAACTCAGTAACATATATTGTGGGATTATAAGAAGCATGTAAAATAACTCCATCCAAAAATAAAATTTAACTAATAATGTATAGATACTAGAGTGACCCGATACAATATTATCACTCAGTCGTGCGTTGCCCACTGTGTGATCCACACATATCTTGTGATGTCCCGGCTCTACAACTGTAGGTTTTTTAATGTGTTCCTTGTATATGTTTGATATTATGTAATTTTATTTCATTTCAGTGTACTCCTGATGAAGTCACAAAATTGAGTGACGAAATATTGAGTTAACGAGAACGTAAGAGTTTTATTTTCCCTACAGACCGCCTCCCGATAATTTCATAGCATTTATATATATATATATATATATATATATATATATATATATATATATATATATATATATGAATTATATATATATATATATATATAATATATATGTATGATATATATATATATATACACTATATATATATATATATATATATATATTATATATATATATATATATATATATATATATATATATATATATATAATATATATATATATATATATATATATATATATATATATATATATATATATATATATATAAATATATATATATATATATATATATATATATACATATATTTATATATATATAAATATATATATATATATATATATATATATATATATATATATATATATATATATATATATATATATATATATATATATATATATATATATATATATATATATATATATATATATATATATATATATATATATATATAGGGTGATTCACGGTGGAAGGCACATTAGACGTTTCTGGTGAACCATACAACGGATCACTTTGAAAATTCAATGAAAGGCATAATCGGACATTCTCTACCCAACTAAAATATTTTCGCTAATGCGGTGTTGCCACTTCTATTAGAAAGTAGTAGCAACTTCGAATTTTCAAACGGAACTACCTGTATATTATATTATTTTCAGAATCTCCAACGATTTCCCAACAACTTTTTATAATATTTCCCTATACCTATCTATTATCGTTTTCGAAATAAAAATTATTTCCATTTTTTTTTCGTCGGAAATCGAGACCTCTAAAAACTCTGATATCTTTGAGCTAAGAAATACAATGATATCGAAATTTCGGTTTAAGTTTGTTGATACTTGGGGGCTTCCTACACTTAAGCCTAATCTCCGTTATTTCAATACAGGGGTGTCAAAAAATACAGTTATTTCGTTAGCTTGAAAAAGTGGCTATAAGTTGGTTATTTCAAATGGAATACCCTGTATATTATTGAAAATTCGGAAAGCTGCTAGAATTTCCATTGTATCTATGTATATCATACCTATACCTAACTAGTCAAGTTTCGGACTTATGAGCACTTATTTGTGAAAATGTTCCTTGAACATGTTTTCCCCTTGGTATTTGCTAAGCGTGTCACGGTTACTATTTGACAGTAACGTTGTGACCATCTACTAGTAATATCAATACTTCCAGAAGTTGGAAATACCTTCAGAAACGATGGAAAAAATTTATTCAAATGAAGTTGAAGTTGTTTATTATTTTTGGACAGTGTGATAAAATTATCAGCAGGACATGTAGAAAGTTCAATGAAATATATCCGAATCTACTGCCAATGAACCTCAAGAAATTTATACTTATACATTATAGAAATTTATACTTATACATTATATTTTTATTTTTGGGGAATGTTTAAAGAAAGAGTTTACAAAACACCCGTGCGTTCGAGAGACGAATTGTAATAGAGGATCACCCAAACATTTGAAACTTTGGATTCGAATGAAATCAGATCTGCCACGACAAAATCAGTCAACACCTGCATTTTGAAGAGCTTGGAAGTGAACGGCCAGCGATTCGAACTATTTTGAAATATTCCACATAATTGTTTTCCTTTTTTATAATTATTTGTATCAATATTTTCACTATCAAGTTATTTGGTACTTTTTAAAGTTGATCCAAACGTATTGAAATTGTTCTGAATTCGTATAAATTTTTTGAGGTTCATTAGCGGTTGATTCGGATACATTTCATTGAACTTTCTACATGTTCTGCTGATAATTTTATCACACTGTCCAAAAATAATAAACAAATTCATAAGAATTTCATTTCAATAAATTTTTTCCATCGTTTCTGAAGGTATTTACAACTTATTAAGTGATGAAAGTTTAGATATTAGTAGTAGATTGTCACAACGTTACTGTCAAATAGTAGGTAATCATGACCTGCTTAGCAAATACCAAGGGGATACCATGTTCAAGGAACATTTTCACAAATAAGTGCTCATAAGTCCGAAACTTGACTCGTTAGGTATAGGTATGATATACATAGATAAAACGGAAATTCTAGCAGCTTTTCGAATTTTCAATAATATACAGGGTATTCCATTTGAAATAAACAACTTACAGTCCCTTTTTCAAGCTAACGAAATAACTGTATTTTTTGACCATCCTGTATTGAAATAACGAAGACTAGGCAGAAGTTTTAAGAGGTCTCGATTTCCGACGAAAAAAAATGAAAATAATTTTTATTTCGAAAACGGTAATAGATAGGTATAGGGAAGTATAATAAAAAGTTGTTGGGAAATTGTTGGAGATTCAGAAAATAATATGATATAAAGGTAGTTCCATTTGAAAAATCAAAGTTGCTACTACTTTATAATAGAAGTGGCAACACCGCATTACCGAAAATATATTAGTTGGGTAAAGAATGTCCGTCTATGCCCTCCATTGAATTTTCAAAGTGAACGGTTGTATGGTTCACCAGAAACGTCTAATGAGCCATCCACCGTGAATCACCCTGTATATGTATATATATATATATATATATATATATATATATATATATATATATATATATATATATATATATATATATATATATATATATATATTGTCGTTGCCGCGGTGAAACCTCCTAAGTGACAAAAACATGATTTGACAGGAGAAGCAAATAACTAATTTGTAAATAATTTAATAGTACCTTTTTCCCAGAAAAAACAAAACTTCAACCACAGAGATAAACTACCGTGAAACCACCTATGTAACGTCTGAGCCTTGGAATTGTCACATAGGTGATTTGTATGGTACCTTTAGCGGAGCGGATAACTCTTACACACAGGAAGATTCTTTTTGATCAATTTAAACCGTGTTACGTTCTTTTAACACATGAATGCTTTCAACTAGCACATATGTGGTAAAATCTTGTTTCCAATGATATCAAAATCACGTTTTGGATTTTTTGTCACATAGGAGGTTTCACCGCGGCAACGACGAATATAAATTGAAGATGTATCTATAATATGTAAAGCAAAATATAAACCAATAGTTTCTGATGATTTATCCAAACATTTCATTTTACAGAAATGACGAATGATGAACTATGATTTATACATATAAGCACTATCATTCCATAGCTTTTTAAAATTTTCCTGGTGATGAGTTGTTAATCTAGAGCTTTCCCAGTATTCGCTTGACGTGGTATGAACACCAAATCCCAGAGAAGAATTTTTTTCAGAAACCTACTCACATTATATGATTCTGTAACTTTAGGCTGGAGAGTGAACCTATTGGGTTCAACTGAAAACCAAGAATTTTCAGAAATGTTTGTTGAAACTTCTGTTGTACTTGTAGATTGGGTGGCGGTATTTAGAGTTTCAGTAGTAGTTTCCAAATTGTCGGAAGAAATTGTGGAATTATCTAATTTGTCGAATGTTAAATCGCCCTAAAATAAGAATAATGAAAAATAATCCGCTCACTATATCAATTCTGATAATTTTCCGTAAATAGAGTTGGTAATTTTCCATCTTGAGCAATTTAGTGATTTCACATAAAGGAACAGATAATAAAATATAAAGTCAATTACAAACAAAGTTTATATTAAAACAATGGTGAATAATAACAATTTACACATTTATTTAAAGAAATAACGCAGAAATATCGCCCGTTTCGGTGAAAATTCTCCTTCTTTGGATGATAAATGCAAACTAACTATGTTTCTCTGTTATATCGACAACAAGAAATAAAGAGATGACAAATTGTGTAGAAGGGGTAAATACAAGGATGGTTACAAATAATTATTAGAATAGGAAAAACCAATTCTGAACTGCTAGTCAGGTAGTTCGGTAATTTTGAAAAGATTGAGAAGGGGGCTTGAAGTATGATCGATTTGGCTATTCAATAGGAGACCGGAATGCTTGTATTTATTTATCTGTAATGATTCTAAAAAATTAAGTTTAATTCCCTTACTTTCAGCATTTAATATTTTAAAATCGAAATTGAATGTGTGATTTTCTTGGATTGAATGGTTTGCATAATGTGAATCCGACTTTTGATTAACGAAGCTACGTTTGTGTTCTGAAGTCGGATTCACATTATGCAAACCATTTAATCCAAGAAAACTACATTCAATTTCGATTTTAAAATATTAAATGCTGAAAGTAAGGGAATTAAACTTAATTTTTTAGAATCATTACAAATAAATAAATACAAGCAATCCGGTCTCCTATTGAATAGCCAAATTGATCATACTTCAAGCCCCCTTCTCAATATTTTCAAAATTACCGAACTACCTGAATATTCCTTCAAGTTACTCACGAAGTAATGTTATTATTATTTTCTGGCAAATTGAATTTTAGGTTTCAGAACTTTATTTAATTTTATATCCAATTATGTTTGCATCAAATAAAAATATCCTGTGTTATAAAAAAAGATGTTAAGGAAATTATCAATAATAAACAGTTGAAACGGTGATTCGATCGGTCATCATTACATCAACCAATTGTTGGAGTTATTATTAATTCTAACCGAAACATATGTGTATATGTATGTATATATATATATATATATATATATATATATATATATATATATATATATATATATATATATATATAACATATATATACGTGAAAGCAAAATAACAATGAAAAATAAGATTCGAAAGGAGGAATCAATGATCGCTAATAGCATTAGATGTTATAAGTTAATGTAGTTAGAGAAAAATATCCTGTGTTATAAAAAAAGATGTTAAGGAAATTATCAATAATAAACAGTTGAAACGGTGATTCGATCGGTCATCATTACATCAACCAATTGTTGCAGTTATTATTAATTCTAACCGAAACATATGTGTATATGTATGTATGTATATATATATATATATATATATATATATATATATATATATATATATATATATATATATATATATATATATATTATGCAAGCAATCCGGTCTCCTATTGATATTATATATATAACATATATATGCGTGAAAGCAAAATAACAATGAAAACTAAAATTCGAAAGGAGGAATCAATGATCGCTATTAGCATTAGATGTTATAAGTTAATGTAGTTAGAGAGGGTGAGTTGTATTATAATTTCTTTATGAATATACAAGGAAAATATACGTTTATAACATGCAATGAAAAACTACCACAATTTCGAGGAAACCGAGCTAACAAAATATCGCTTCTTCATCAATATACCATGTATGAGGAAGAGTAGCTACATCAAAGGAACTCATTATACTAATCAAACTATTTGACCTGGAATATGTGAATATTTAATCATTTAACTGTGTTCTTTCCAATGAAGTTTTTTTGAGAAAATTTAATTTCCTGTAATCTGTATTGAAGAGAACACTACATTAAAATCAATTGATAAATATAAAATACTTCATTCGAAGATTTTCACCTATATGTAACACAACTGCGCGATGTTTTCATGCGTTATTTTCAAAGCTTGAACACCTGTCAAAAAGAACACGTAATGAGGCACCTTATATAGGTTATATATATATATATATATATATATATATATATATATATATATATATATATATATATATATATATATATTCATCGAATACATACAGCATTCCTTGTTATCGTGACCTTGACGTTAATTGAAAAGCCAGCTATAATGATGTAGTATATAATACTTTACTTGCTTTCATTTAGTAATATGAATTCAACAGTTCTATAAATCGTTTTGTAAGGGCACCTATTACAGAACTAGTTGCTGTAATAGATGCCTTTACAGCACAAGTGCTGTAATGAAAAGAAAACGGTTTTATTAACATTCTTCTGTTCAATAGAACTACACTTTTTATGTTTTTGGATTTGTTTGACAAAGTTTCGACAGTAAACATGCGAAACAGTAGCCATGTAACATAAAAAACTTGATTAGTAAACTTAGTAGCATTTTCACAGGTGCATTTTTATTTTAAAAAATGCCTTTTGCCAAATATTTTTATTCATAAATGAAAGTAGATACAATTTTATACAATATTCTTGTTGTAAATTCATATTACTACACTCGATGTTTTATCAAAATAATAAATATAATATGAATCTTTACAACACTAATATTGTAAATAACTATTAGGTAAGATCTAAATATACTGATATTAAATATTTCTAACTTTTCCATGACAATGACTACAAATTTAAGAACCCAAATAAAATTACAGAAAAATAAATATATTTCAAATGTGATGAGTGATTTCTGACGATTTACATCAACATTTCTATATACAAAAAACCAATGAGTATGAATTATGATAAACCCATATAAGCAATTGTTGCAGTCCATAGATTTCAGAACTTTTCTGATGAGATATTATTCTAGAGCTCTCCAGAATCAGTCTAATGAGTTATGAACAAAAAATCCCAGGTTTCAGGTTTTCCAGTAAATCTACTCACATTCTGCGATTCTGTTACACTAGGTTGGAGAGTAAACCAATTAGGTTTAAGGGAGAACCAAGAATTGCCAAAAATATTTAATGAACCTTCCGTTGTAGTTGTAGTATAGGTTTCAGTAGTACTTTCCAAATTATCAATAGTACTTTCCATATTATCAGTGGTACTTTCCAGATAATCAGTATATACTGAGGTATCTGATTTCTCTAAAGTAAGATCCTCCTAGAACATTATGAAACAATAATCCATTTCATGAAAACGAATTTTGAAAAATGATAATTTCGTATTAATTGTGAAACAGTAGGTTTTCCTTATAACTAATTTTATGGTTCAACATATTGTTCAAGTGTCACCAGTGAAAGTATAATAAACACAATTTGTTCATTAAGTTGAATAATAAAATAATTAGTGAAAATTAAGTGTAAATTATTGTAAAATATATACATCTTTTTCTAACACCAAATTAGTATGAATGGTATTAGGTTTGAGTATCACGTTGTCATATTATGTATTTCGCAACAAGTAACTACCGATTTGATGCCGTCAATAAGCCGGTTTGAAATCTACACTGATAGTCCAGTCAATGACCATTTTCCCGTGTATTTGTCCCATACAGCACCGATTTTCATAAAAATGGATTTAGGTTCTACTTACCATCTATCTCAAAGTCTACCCTGTGGCAGGGGTTGCTTTTTCCCTGGGGGTGGATGCCACCCCTTCTTGGGGATGAAAAATTTTTCATTGAAAATGAGTACGGAAATCGATAAACTGACTAATTCTAAGCAACTTTTGTTCTATGAAGTTTTTTCTGAAAGTCAATACTTTTCCACATATTCGCGGGTGAAATTGTCGGTTTTCAGGCAAAAAACCACGTTTTCAGATTCTTTTTCGCGAATAACTGGAAAAATATGCATTCTATCGAAAAAATTGTTGAAAGCAAATTTATAGCGTATAAAAAAACAAAGAAAATTGTTTATTTGTGATGTATGCATATTCAATACAAACGGAATTATTGCTTGTTGACAAATGACTAGTATTTTCAATCGCAAAAATGGAAAGTTTCTACGTACAATAACAAAAAACTAACGCATTTTTCGAAAACTCATAAAACTTTTTTTGTTGTCCTTTAGAAAACCTTTATTTTCATTTTTTATAAAAGTTCCTAGCATCAAAACTAAGCGTGCCATGAAGAGAATAATGTCGATTCCTATTTTTTCGTTGGAAAAAAATAGTGAAAATCTCACCCTCTTTTCCACCCTATTTGAAAAAAATCGTTGCCACTTTACAATTCACTTCATTTATGTTTTTGTAATACGTTCTGTGTGTTTGACTAGTTTGAAAAACTTCTTTCTGAAAAAAATTTAGTTTGAAGAAACAAAATCTTTTTCGTTATTTAGCGAAAAATCGCTTTTTCTTCAAAATAACTCAAACACTATTAACGATACGCAAAATTGTGTGAAGTACGAAATTGTATGTTTTTCTTATTTGGAAATGATGGCGTTTCATTTTATTTCATAGGATAAAAATTAAGTAAGATATGGGTATTAAAAACTTGCGTGTGTTCGCGCAAAGTACCTTTTTTTAGCCCTTTTAGCATGAACCTTTTTGAGAATAAGAAAAAAAATTTATTTAGATGAGCTTATAGCTCTTAAAAAAACCTAAGAAATGCTTTTTTGAAGGACTCGATTGCTTGAAAACTAAGCGAGTTATGGGGAAAAACCAAAAGCACATTTTTGTAGAAATTAGAATATGTATAGTACCCATATTGATGAATACACATAGTGGTAAATACCAATCCTTTCCACAGTAAATAATCCCGTATTGGGTCAGAATACATCATAAATACACAATTTTCTTTGTTTTTTTATAAGCTATAATTTTTCTTTTTACAGGTTTTTCGATAGAATGCATATTTTTCCAGTTATTCGCGAAAAAGAATCTGAAAACGTGGTTTTTTTGCCTGAAAACCGACAATTTCAGTCGCGAATAAGTCGGAAAGTATTGTCTTTCAGAAAAAACTTCATGGAACAAAAGTTGCTTAGAATTAGTCAGTTCATCGATTTCCGTACTTATTTTCTATGGAAAATTTTTCATCCCCAATAAGGGGTGGCATCCACCCCCAGAGAAAAAGCAACCCCCGACACTGGGTTGACTTTGAATTAGATGGTAAGTGGAACCTTAATCCAAATTTTCAAACAAATCAGTGCTGTATGGGATAAATACACAGATTTTACTTTTTATACCGTCATTGACTGGACTATGACATGAGTGAGTATGTATTATTATTTTAAGTTGAAAAGTACCTACGTCGCTACTCAAATTCTATAAATTTGTTGAAACAATGATAAAAGCAAGAAACCAAATCCAGGAAATGTATATAATACCTACATCATTACGTTCAATGAAATTAAAATGAAACTTCATTTTAATTCAAAGCAATACATAATTTTGCTATATATCATACTATCAAATAAATAGTTTTAGACTTCTAACTTAATAACATTTACTCTCACAGAAATGTATAATGTTTTCGATCAATGGTTGTATTTTGAAAAGAGGAGACTAGGAAAATAATGTTTGCAATCTGGTCACAATAAGCTCCATGGTAGTGTTCAAATAGTTTTAAGATAATTAATATTGTAGCTTCCGTTTACAAACCACACAGGCATATATATATATATATATATATATATATATATATATATATATATATATATATATATATATATATATATACATATATATATATATATATATATATATATATATATATATATATATATATATATAAATATATATTATATATAATATATATAGTCATTTAAACCAGATTATATAGGACATTCTTAGTCTTCCATATATTAATTTGGAAAATACAAATGAATGATTCATTATGAGAGCCTATAACAAAGAACTTAGTTGCGATTTTGCAATGAGAAAAAATTATGATGCTTTTCATTTTGTAGTTGAATGCATATTGAAATGAACTCATTATTTCTCATTTGAAGTTATCATTACATTCTCTAAACTCAATTCCCGATATTCTCGTATTTTCAGTTCCATTATATCCAGAATTAGTTAACTAAGGAAAATAAGGCCCAGAAAGGGGTAAAAAAAGGCCCAACATTGGAAAATTCGAGCTAAAATAATTTGACGACACGCACACGTGCATTTAGTGGATATAAACATTACGGACTGGATTCGCAGCCTCTTACGTCGCCATCATGTCACTAACGAGCGATGCGTTATTGTTGCCACAGTAACTGCACGATTTTATTAGTTTTGGTGATATAAAACGATAGGTTTCAGTATTTCATTGTTATTTGAACATATAGCTTTGTTTATATTGTACATAAGGTATTATAGAACACGATACCTAGGTATATGTGTTAATTTACATTAAGATCCGTATTTAGTTATTGGGTAAGATCACGTCATAGTGAAAGACCTTATGCGCCTACTTGACTCACAGATTTTGATCAAATGCGTCCAAAGAGAGCTTTAAGAATGTAGGTGCAGAAAAAAGCCTACATCAAGACTTCATCGGCGACAGTTGTCACAGCCTAATGCAGCAATTGGTATCAATTTTCCACGGCTAACTTTTAGAAACCACCTGAGAAGCGTAGAATGTCTGGGATATAATTCCATATTAAATCAAGATAATAAGAATAAGGCAAGACCAATCCAAATGGACAAATAAAATAATACAGTGGCAACCCAGATCGACAAAAAGAAAAACGGGAAGACCACAAAAGCGTTGGCGAGACGACATCCAGAAGACAGCAGGGAGAAATTGGATTCAAACAGCTCAAAACAGAAAAACATGGAAACTACTGGAAGAGGCCTACATTCAGGAGTGGATGAACACAGGCTAAGGAAGAAGAAGAAGAATAAGAATGATCTTTCTAAGCCAATTATAGAATTTGCTAATAATGAGTGCTTATTTCATCAAAAGTTATCAGGAGGTAAAGATTTTCGCATTGCCGATAAAGACTGGCTGACACATTTTTTTAAATGGGTAAGTATGTTAAAATTTTGAAAAAGAATGCTCAATTCATGAACTCAGCACAATCACAAATATTAAACTGACCCATTCTTTCTCAACACTTCGAAGAATTGGAAAAACTATATCACGAGTTGAACATTGAAAATAAGCTAGAAAGACTCCATAAAAACGACGAAAAAGGGTTTCAGCTCAATATTTACCCGTTTTCGCGCAGAAAGGAACATGTCGAATTCATATGATAGCCCCAGAACCTGCAAAAACGTGGCCATACCCATGTGCAATGACGCGGTTGACTCGGCTTTACCTTGTGTAAAAATGTATTATCATTTTATGTTTTTGGAATGAAGTTTTTTACGGCAGGCTTGGAGGAGATAGGGACTGAAACTGTAAGCAAAACATATAACGGAAGTACAACGCGCATGCGTCATTCTTTGTTTATCTTAGTCCTTCTGCCATGACATATAAATACATGAAATTCTTGTCTATGTAAACCAAGCTAGTTAGTCGAATACTTAGCGTACGCTGGCTAGTATTTGGGAGGTCTCGGGTTCAAACCCCGGGGCCGACTGGTCTGCCATGAGTTTTTTTCAGAGGTTTTCTCATGGTAATGTAAGTCACTGCTTGCAAACTTATAAGGCGAATGCTGGGCCAGTATTAATCCTCTGAACCCTACCCACACTTCCTATGTTCCATAAATATCCCGTCTCACATATCCTTAATGCACTTGTACATACAAGTGTATCCTCTGATCTGGCTGAAGGAGTTACTGCCCGCCTCCCTGACACATACTTCAGGGAGGAATGAAACACGTGTGTTTCCTTTTTTTTTCCTTCTTGTCTATGAAATTCTTGTCTAAGCACGTGGTGTATACTCTCATTGTAGATTCATTTTATTCGTGAACAAACACGTTTATTTTCGTATAGTTTGTAAATCTTCAATACGATATTAAGTATGGTAACAATGGAAAGTGAACTGACAAGTGACTTAAATGAAATTGACAGTGATGATAGTGGAAAATTAATCAGCGAAATAAAATTAAATACGTAAGCATAAGTTAATGCACTCGGATTCGACATTATGATATCATTATTATTATTACATATATTAATATAATAATAATGAAAATAAATTGAATAATTAGTCCAGTCAATGACGCTAAAAAAAGTATAAACTGTGTATTTATCCCATACAGCACCGATTTGTATGAAAATTTGGATTGAGGTTCTACTTACCTTCTAATTCAAAGTCTACCCTGTGCCGGGGGTTGCTTTTTCTCTGGGGGTGGATGCCACCCCTTATTGGGGATGAAAAATTTTACATTAAAAATAAGTACGGAAATCGATGAATTGACTAATTCTAAGCAGCTTTTGTTCCATGGAGTTTTTTCTAAAAGTCAATATTTTCCGACTTATTCGCGACTGAAATTGTCGGTTTTCAGGCAAAAAACCCCGTTTTCAGATTCTTTTTCGCGAATAACTGGAAAAATATGCATTCTATCGAAAAACCTGTAGAGAGCAGAATTATAGCTCATAAAAAAACAAAGAAAATCGTGTAATTATAATGTATTCTGACCCAATACAAACGGAATTATTGATTGTCGAAAGTTGATTGGTATTTACCACTATGTGTACTCATCAATATACTAATACATATTCTAATTTCTACAAAAATGTGCTTTTGGTTTTTCCCCATAACTCGCTTAGTTCTCAACCAATCAAGTCCTTCAAAAAAGCAATTTGTAGGTTTTTTTAAGAGTTTTAAGCTCATCTGAATGAATTTTTTTGTCAGATCTTATTTTTAAAAAGGTTCATGCTAATAGGGCTAAAAAAGGTACTTTGCGTGAACACACGTAAGCTTTAAATGGCCATATCTTACTTAATTTTTATCCTATAAAAAAAATGAAACACCAAAATTTTCAAATAAGAAAAACATACAATTTCGTACTCCACAGAATTTTGCATATCATTAATAGTTTTTGAGTTATTTTGAAGAAAAGGCGATTTTTCGCTAAATTACGAAAATGATTTTCTCTCTTCAAACTCAATTTTTTTCAAAAAGAAATACTTTAAACTGATCAAACACTCAGAACGTATTATAAAAACATAAATGAAGTGAATTGTAGAGTGATTTTTTTCAAATAGGGTGGAAGAGAGGGTGAGATTTTTACAATTTTTTTCCAACGAAAAAATAGGAATCGACATTATTCTCTTCATAGCACGCTTAGTTTTGATGCTAGGAACTTTTATAAAAAATGAAAATAAAGGTTTTCTAAAGGACTTTAAAAAAAGTTTTATGAATTTTCGAAAAATGCGTTTGTTTTTGGTTATTGTACGTAGAAACTTTCAACAAGCAATAATTCCGTTTGTATTGGATCTGCATACATCAGAAATACACAATTTTCTTTGTTTTTTTATAAGCTATAAATTTGGTTTTCACAATTTTTTCGATAGAATGCATATTTTTCCAGTTATTCGCGAAAAATAATCTGAAAACGTGGTTTTTTTGCCTGAAAACCGACAATTTCATCCGAGAATATGTGGAAAAGTATTGACTTTCAGAAAAAACTTCATAGAACAAAAGTTGCTTAGAATTAGTCAATTTATCGATTTCCGTACTTATTTTTAATGAAAAATTTTTCATTCCCAAGAAGGGGTGGCATCCACCCCCAGGGATAAAGCAACCCCTGCCACAGGGTAGACTTTGAGACAGATGGTAAGTAGAACCTGAATCCAATTTTTTATGAAAATCGGTGCTGTATGGGACAAATACACGGGAAAATGGTCATTGACTGGACTAAATGTATTGAGGATATAGAATACATATTATATAGGTACACATGTAAGTTGTATAAACAATATTAACCATGTACATTGTACATGGTTTTATATGTTTACAAATTATGAAAATTCAAAAAATAAGCAGAAATCAACGAATTCAACTACTCTGTACAGAGAATCAGTAACAAATTTTAATTGGTGCAGTTCAGAAATGAATAACTTAAAACTAATCAAAAAGTATACTGGCAGAAACCTTTGTAAGCACGAAATGTATCGAACAAAATAATGAGTAAATAACAGTAGTATAGTATAATATATATCTTCCTACAGTATTTAGTATAATCGAAATAATGAAACATACGAACTTCTTTGAAGCATATCACTCACATTTTGAGATTCCATTTCTTCAGATTCCTGTTTATTCCACGAAGGAGATAAAGTAAACCATGTGCCAAATTTTGCACTTGATTTTTCTGTCGATATATCTGCACTTATATCTTTCGTCGAAGATTCTGTGGTAGCAGCTAAGGTATGTGTACTGTACTAAAATTTTTCAGATACAATGTATTCGCAAAATGAATAAAATCCTTTCGAGTAGCTCCCATAAAATGAATCACCACAAAATGGATAAATAATGAGATGATCCAGTACATTCACCATTCCTCACAACTATGAACCTGATTTAGGATGATCTTTCTATGTTAATTCTATGAATATGAATGATACTTCCGAATATTCCTTCTCGTGAACTAGCTTCATCGTTTCGAATCCAGCTTATTATGCAATAATTCTATGCACAACAAGGACCACAATATTTCAATTGCTCAAATAGTTTGATTATGGAATAAAGTATAAACTTTAAAATAAAAAACACTTGGCTTATGTTTCACAATATAAAAAATATTTAGATACAGACATGTTTCGAGTTATGAACTCATTATCAAGACTGACTGCAGGAGAGTATTACATCCTATTTTATAAGACAGACAAAAGCAAAGGTGATACATGAAAATCAATTTGTTCGTTTACAAGGGTTAATTGACTATTATGGGCGGAACTCATTTCGAGAATTTCAAGAAGGTCAAAGCGCTTTCCTTTGTTACCTGAATGTAACAATTTGGTTTTGTTGAAATCCAGGAAGTGATTGAATTTTATACAATGTTCAGAGAAGCCAGTGGTATTGCTGTTTTGTGAAATTGACTTTTTATGTTCTTCCAACACGAATATTTATATTCCTTCCTATCTGTCCAATATAGAAAGCAGGACATTCGTCGCAAAATATTTTGTAAACACCACTGTTTTCTCCGATGTTAGATTTTTCTTCATTATTGACCAAGAATGACTTCAAGTTTCTTTTATTTGTACAAATTGTTTTAACGTCATTTTTCGATAGTCTGTTACAAATTTTGCTACTCAGATTAGGCACATAATTTATTGGGAAGTATTTTTGTTGTTCATTAATAGTTTGCGTGGGGTATATTGAATGCAACAGATACTTTATTCGTTTTTCCCAATGAGCTTGTCGATAAGACTTTCATTGTAACCGTTATTGATGGCTAATAATTCAATTGTATTAACTTCAGTTTGAAAATTTGTTTCCGATAATGGAATCGTGAACAACCTTTGTACGAACGAATGAAAAGCACTGAGTTTTATTCTAATGTGTTGGTTACTGTCGCTGTGAATTAAAGTAGTTTGATTATCCTATCATAAAGACAAATACACTGCAGGTGCTTTCTAGGTGAATTTATATTTCTCTCAGTGTCAAAACTAGTGGTGTAAGTAGTTCTATTTCCCACCAGAAAGTTACTTCACAGTACCATTTGATTAAAAATAGTTACAAAGCCTGGACAGCACTTCTAGAATCGAGAACCACGTGCAATAGATAGAAAAATGAACACAAAATTAAGTTGTCATTCAATTCTGGTGATACCTGGACCACCTTCCCACACTCTGGGACAATCCTAGTCACTGATGCTATTAGAATATGTTACAACACAATACAATACCATCTCGTTATGGTTTGTTATACCCACAATAATGGTCCAACGTAACTACAAGAATTTTATGACGATTTACGTCAAATTCATTATTATTCGTGTAACATTGCAGTCATTATCTTCTTAATAATCTTCATTACTATTTGCTCAATATTTATTGTTCTTGAGGATTAGTTTCATTGAGAAACATCTCAAAAATTCTTTATTACCACAGACACAGACATCCAAGGGTTTCTGTGGAAACATCAGATTCTAGTCAGCCTCATTAGCTATAACTTGTGCATTTGATGACTTGGACATTGCTCCTCATATCAGTCAATAGTTCACTTCTAATTAAAGACTTGATGCAGACATGTAGAAGCTGAGTAACATCGGAAAAAGCTATGAATTTACTGAAATATTAGACAAAACTTTTATTTTCAGAATATTGTTAACTGATGACCAGATACATACTTCATTCTATATTTAAGTGAGCATAAAGTTATTCATTTCACTGCAGCATCCCAACTTTTCATGAAATATTGGTGAATTAAACCTCGATCATTTTACGTGCATATGAATGAAAGGAAATTTCAGGCAAATGCTTGTATGAAACTATTGATAAGTATACACCAGTGCGAAATGATAATGAAAAAATCTTTTCGATTATTAGGCAGAATGAATTTGGTTAAGCATGAAATATAGGCGAATGTGGTTATACGCCTTGAAAGATGATACATCATACATTGAAGCAATAAAGATCGTAGGTCAGTGTAGGTGTAATCGAACATACTGTTATCCCTTTGAAGTAGAATAATGAAGTTCTTGGAACAGAAGATTTTTTCTTCATTTATTCTAAAGAACTAATTTTGCATGGCACATCGATATCCTGGGACTTTTCTAGTTCGAACCTCACATTTGAATGTTGGTACTTGCAGACCTTGCAGTATCAGTATATATCTTTATGAATAGTGAAGCACATATACAACTTAATGTCAAGGCATCAACTCCCATTTTGATTATCAAAATTCATACATTCAACCACATCCATCTCATCCCAACCTGATTTTCCAACTTTCAACCAACTATACTATGAATTGACTAAGCCGAAGTGGAAAACGATGGTAAAAATGTGATTCATTAACCCTTTGTAACGGATCCCAAAATAACTTACAGGTATTGATTCTGTAACATTTTGTTGCAGAGTGAACCAAGAAGGCCTCAAGGTGAACCAAGAGCCACCAAAAACACTTGAATCCAATTGTTCTGTAGTTGAAGAAACCTCTGAAGATTCACCTATTATTAGCGATCCCTAAAATGGTATTCACATATATAATAATTGATAAAGACATTTCGCCTTACACTTGGTCAAGGAATTTTGACCTATCAGAATGAACCACATCCCGCTAAATTTCAATATTATAAAACTTATTATGAACTTCATTTTTATTATGTATTTTATATTATCATTCAATCATGTACCTACACAATTCCAATATATATATATATATATATATATATATATATATATATATATATATATATATATATATATATATATATATATATATATATATATATATATACATATGTATATATATATATACATATATATATATATATATATATATATATATATATATATATATATATATTTATATTAATACATAATACTTCTGTTTCTGAAACTTAAGGTAGTGCATACTACAGATGAAATTCGATAAGCGGAGCTAAAAAGTATTATGTTTTTTTTAAATTCAATCAAGAATAACCCTGCATCAACTGCGGTGAGTTATTAGCAGGGACGGACATGACGTGATTAGGAATCCAATTTTATAGTACATGTTACTGTCTCTTAAAATTTTTAGCACTTTTTGAAGATCGCGGTTGAGGATAGTTTTTATGTTCCTCTAGATGGTTTGATCTTCTTTCTTGATTATATAATGGACACTCCACTAGGAGGTGTTTTACCGTGAGTTGTGTATCACAGTTGTTACAGGTAGGAGTAGGTTCCTCTCGTTGGTGTTGGTGAGTTGGGTGTGTATGTCCTAGACGAAGACGAAGACTTGATTCCTGTGGGTAGGGATAATTTCTCATTTACTAGTCCTTTGATTTCTTTAAGTTTGGTTATTGTTTCATTCCAAGTGGATTGCCAGGTGTTGCTTATGAAGTTGTGAATTGAAGATTTGTGGTCCGAAGATGGTAACTTATTTTGGTAAAGTGTATTTTCATCTGAAATTGCTTTACGGGCTAGAGCGTCAACTTCTTCATTTCCCTTGATGCCCATGTGAGAAGGTATCCATAAAAATACAATGTTTTTACTTACAGATTGTAGTAGGTAGAGGACTTCTCTAATTGATAGGAGAATTGGGTGAGATGTATATAACTGTTTCATTCCGTAAATCGCACTTAGAGTCTGAGATGATAATGAAGTTATTCCTGGGGTCTTCTGTGCACATTCTAAGGGACTCCAGGATGACTGTCGTTTCGCCGGTGGAAATGATACATTTTTGTGGCAGGCGTATGGTGAAATTATGTTTGCCGCTTATGTAGGCTGAAGCATGTCCATGTGCTGTTTTAGATGTAAAAATTTGGAGATGGATTCTTGGAAGGCAATTTGAACTATGTGGGGATTTGTGGATTTTGTATAGTAAATTGTTAGAGATTTATCGATTTTCGGTATCCTGATTTTCCATGGAGGGTGATTTGAATCACTAAATATCGAGAGGTTGAATTGTCCAACATCATAACCATTACGTCTTATTCGTATTCGAATATTTCCGAGTTGATACTCTGTACTGCATATTCAAGAGCCAGCAATAATTGTCGACGTAAATATAATGAAGGTTCACTAGCAACTACTTGCAGACTAGTAACAGGAGTGGTTCGGAAGGCACCAAGGGCTAGTCTTAAGGCTGAGCTTTGAATGGAATTTAGTTTTTTTAACAGAATTTTATTTGCGGTGTTGTAACAAATCGAGCCATAATCTAATTTACTTCTTATGAGAGTTCTATCGCCATAATTGAAATGGCGATGGGCTGGCCACGTAGCAAGACAAGACCAACATAGGTGGACACACAGGACTTTAGTGTGGCGCCCGAGGGAGACCAAGAGGAGCATTGGCAGACCGCAGAAGCGGTGGCAGGATGACATCCGGAGTATCGCAGGAAGGAACTGGATCCGGATTGCTAGTTACAGAGAGGCGTGGAAGGATTTGGAAGAGGCCTACATTCAGGAGAGGATGAGCACAGGCTGACTAAGAAGAAGAAGAAGAGAGTTCTATAGAGCTTGAGGATTATTGATGTATCTGCGCCCCAATTAGTGTTCGATAATATTTTCAGGATATTCATTCTTTGTTGAAGAGACCGTTGTAAGTTTTCGATGTGAGGCTTCCATTTCAAGACAGAGTCAAAGGTCAAACCAAGAAAATTTATTTCTTCTACTCTCCTCAGGATGGATCCGTTCAGCGTCAGGTTAATATTGTCTATATTTTTCTTTTTACTGAAAACCATAAAGCGAGACTTTTCATTTGAGAAGAGAAATCCTGTTTTGAGTGACCAGTTTTCTGTTTCTTGGATGAAATGTTGTAATATTAGACTGGCAGAAAAAGCATTGTTGCTTTTTGTGTATACGACTAGATCGTCGGCATATAAGTTGGCTTTTACGGGAGATCTCATTTTGTTTAGTATGCAATTTATCGCTATCAGAAATAGGGTTGGACTTAAGATACATCCTTGAGGAATGCTATTCTCGAGTGACCTAGGAGCAGCGGTGAGTCCATTAACCCTAACCTGGATGGAAGCATGTGGCCAAAAAAAGTATTCTTAATGACGAAAAAATTTGGTGTAGCAGTTGGATGTCTTTCTATATGTTCAGCCATTTTTGCATTCATCAAGATAATCAGTCATTTCCTTTTACATAAACATCTCGTTGAATTTTTTTTGTTTTGAGAAAGTATTTCAATTTTTCTAGTACACATATTGTATAAATACTAATAAATATAAACCTTTGTTTATTTTCATTTTGCAATTGGACTAAACAGGTGTGATTGATAAGATTGTTGATGAAATTCTGAATTCCATCGAATATCTAATCAAAGCAAAATACAGTTTGCTAATATATATTTAGCTACTTGAACTCTTTCTAACTGATTGAGCCTACGTTGCACTTATAAACCTGCTGTGAAAAAAACTTCATAATAATATATCTCGTATATGAGTTATTCAACACTCCCACATATTACAGAACAACAAAAATACACTCGAATGACATTTTGGTAATCTCTATTCGCCCTGACTTTTTACATAGCACAATTTCTGTTCGAGTAATTATTATCCAATTTATTGTTGCTAATGACAGAAGCTAGGAGTAAACAGAACAAGTAATAATTGTTATACTGTGTATATTATCTACGAGACATCATCAAATTGGCTGGTGTTGCTATGTTCAGTAACGATTGTTGACATATTGTGTAAGCAATTCACACCAAAATATCGCTAAGAAAATGATTGCGTAATCACTTACCATACAACAAGTGATAATTCTGAAAATTGTTCGAGTAAAACAGAATGAGGAGAATAATTAGTACATCTGTAACAATCTAATAAGATGATTGCTAATGATTTAAAATAACGATTATTTCTCAAAAACTGCAGTCTTTATTTTCATTCAAAAAAATATCGAATCCAAAATGTTAACAGATTAGAAAAGACGAAAGAACCTATTTTATATCAAGAATCCAACTAGAATCTGAAATTTGTTTTTTAAATATGTTGCGCCAATTTCTATCATAAAAGGAAAAGGGTGACCAAATTAATTATACCTTATATACCTCAGTGAGGAAATTTGTTTGCAAAACGCTAGATCCATCTTCACTTGGAGGAAGGTCTTGTTATATTTCCCCAAAAATTGTATTTTTGTCGAAACTTTTTAGAAAGCGGAAACTACCGGCGTTTTTTATCTATAATAGTAAGTGTAGAACTTATAAATATGAAGTTCTTCTGTAGAAAATTCGAGAAGTAATAAATGAATAAATATATATATATATATATATATATATATATATATATATATATATATATATATATATATATATATATGAACTATCAGTGAGAATAAAATGAATTTCACTAATCTATCATTTTATTTCAATTATTGTAGGATTGAGATATCCACATTGACATCAAATGAAGAAGGGTACAATATTTCAGGTATTGCAGTCGGAAATAAAAGAATTCTGGTAAACTCTTTTTTTCAGTTCAAGCTTTCGAGATTTTTATTTTCTCTTCATCAGGAACACTGGTATAAAGAAAGAAAATGATAATTATAATCAATTGTATGATTTAAAATATTAAGTACTTACGAAAAGTGAGGTTGCAAAAAAAGCTGGCAACATTCACATCAACACAATTTCTTACAAAATACAACATATCAACAAAAGGTGCCCAAGGAAAGGACTCAACATTATGGATGATAACTTACATCATGGATAAAAATAAAACCTTGTTGAATCTTTTTAGTTAAATGAGAACATGTCTGCTTAATAAAAATAAATGATGAATTTGAAATTCATCATTTATTTTTATTTATTCAAATTTATACAAATTCATCATTCATTTTTATTTAGCAGACATGTTCTCATTTTAAATAAAAAGATTCAACAAGGTTCTACTTTCATCCATGATGTAAATTATCATCCATAATGTTGAGTCCTGTCGTTAGCCATCTTTTGTTGATATGTTGTATTTTGTAAGAAATTGTGTTGATGTGAATATTGTCGGCTTCTTTTGCAACCTCACTTTTTGTAAGTAGGTAATTAATATTTTATATCATATAATTGATTGTAATTGTCATTTTCTTTCTTTATACCAGTGTTCCTGATGAAGAGAAAATAAAAATCTCGAAATATATATATATATATATATATATATATATATATATAAAAATATATATATATATATATATATATATATATATATATATATATATATATATATATATATATATGAATATATATATATATATATATATATATATATATATATATATATAACTCGAAAATTAATATTTATTTGCGCTAAATAGGAGCAGCGAGATAAAGATGATCATAAGTTGGTAAATTCTATTGAAAAATTGATACCAACCAAATCAACCATCCAACGGAGCTGGTTTCGTGAGACTCGACAATGAATTTCTCATTCATTCTTCATACACGATGGAGATACTAGACAGTTCGTTTCGCCCTTCAACGAGCTCATCAGTAATGTCTTGTCCTTCGATTATGTGGGCAACGACATTGAATCCTCATAACCATCTCATAATTCGTAATAACATTAATGACATACGAACATATCATAGCGCCATCTATCGGAAACTCGTAGATATTTCATTCTGATCAAAGGAAACGCCATTCCCCGAAAGCTCATGACACTACACACGCATAGATGGCCACCACATATGCTGGCTAGTATTTGGGAGGTCTCGGGCTCAAACCCCGGGGCCGACTGGTCTGCCATGAGTTTTTCTCAGAGGTTCCTCATGGTAATGTAGGTCACTGCTTGCAAACTTATAAGGCGAATGCTGGGCCAGTATTCATCCTCTTAACCCTACCCACACTTCCTATGTTCCATAGATATTCCGTCTCACCTATCACGCACTTGTACATACAAGTGTATCCCCTGTTCTGGCTGAAGGAGTTAATCCCAAACTCAAGCTGCCCGCCTTCCTGACAGATACTTCAGGGAGGAATGAAACACGTGTGTTTCCTTTTTTTCCGCCTATATGATGGACACCTATGGGTGTAAAGTGAAATAAGTTGTCGGCTATTGGCATTAGGGCTCTTTTTAGGAACTATGAGGTTGTTAAGAGGATTCTATGCCGTTGCCCACACGGTCGATTGACGGAACTTGACTTGTTGTAATACAACTTCAAATTGCAGTTTTGAATGATTAGGCACAGTGTTGCCGTTTTGGCATTTTTGTCTCAGCATGTAAAATTTGAGTTTAGCATATTGCATGTTTTTAGCATTTTTTGGTCTCCCTCTACCTATAATAGAAAATTTTCAATCTGCTATGGATATTAGCACTTTTCCTAAGGAATAAATGCATATCAAGATAAACTCTATTGGCATTTCTGAAACCTAAAATAATTATCTAATAGGGGAATCGATTATTTTTGTTTACGTTTTACGATTAGGGGAATCGCTCAGTCAGCACCCGAAGCGAGTTAGCGGCGATTAAGACGATTTTCATTTTACGTTTATGCGTAAATAGTTGATGTTTTGTGATAGCAACGTTTAAGTGAGCACTTTTTTGTGTGAATATACCGCAATTTCAAGGGTCTATTACAACATTTTCTGACAGTAGAAGTACGGACAACATGAAATTGCATAGAACAAAATGTTCCTACATTATATATTTTTTTGATTTTGCTTAAAATCAATTAATTATTAGTCGAAATAAATATCATATTTTATATTTATTCATCAAACGAAATAAAATATTTAGGCGCATAGCAACAAGTAAAATAATACCTAATTAGAAGAAGAAATATTATTAATTAGTTATTTAGTAGGTAGGCGGCATGCTTCTCTACTTGTGAATCATATTATTTTCAATGAGGAACACGACTTACATTCGCTGCAGTTGTAGTTGAATCTTCGCTATTATCCTACAAATTAAAAAGATCATATTTGAATAAGAAATACGTAGGTATTGATGGTTGATATCATGAAAGACGAATAAGCCATGCTATTCGTCTCAGACGTGAATATACCTCGAAGATTTTTATAGTTGCGAAGGAATTCTGAAATTTCAAAATAAAATCAACTCTTAGTTACTTTAAAAACAGCTCAACTATATGCATTAAAATGAAGGAGACTTATATTTATCATAATAATCTATAACTTCGGATGCTTCTCTGGAGTACACCTATGAATTATTGAATAACTTAGCGAAACGGCAAGTACCTATGTATAAAATATCGTAAAATGCGTAGCCTGAAGCAACATCAGTACTATGATACATTATCATCATTTTAAAATACAAAGTTTCATGATGAGGTAGAGATGTGTCGTTGCACTTGTGCTATTGTGCGTTGAAGAACATTCTTCTTAGTCTCTCGCAGAAAAAATCCTGTGTAGCTTTTAGAAGACGTTTCACATGACTGTCAACTGACCACAGCATATATCTTGCATAGAAAAGATATTGTCAACTATTCAGAGAATAAAAACCTTCTAAACTGAACATTTTATGAATTATTATTCGCTGTTCGGAAGTATTTTCAGTAAATTAAGGATTGATTCAAGAAAAAGCATAAATTCCTATAGAATAATTTTGTCAGGATGAAAAAGCTGAAAATATTTTTTTGCAGAGAATTTTCTGAATAATTGCATCTGCATTTTCTCTCAAAAAATATTTTAAAATATCAAACTGTTATTTGTTTTTTCATCGAATTTTTTTCGGGGTCACAAATCTACACTGCTTAGTATGTAGATCGATGAGCTGGGCATCTCTATAATACATATAGAATAGGAAATTTTCCTACGCCCTTGAGGTATGGTAGAATATAAACCACTAGGTATCTAAAGAACCTATGTAGAACAAAAAACTCTCTCTGATGGAGTATATTATTATTCAGAACTGACAAAGCATGATCATCATAAAATATGTAGCTGCTCTACTCTTATGAAACCAATTTGCCAATTACTAAAACATGATAGTGTCCAGTCATATTGCAGTTATCTCAAAAGCTTTTGAAATAAAGTTCCTTAAGCACATTACACTCCAGATACAGGACGAATAAAAGCTAGGCATAAAAATAATGAAACATAATGTAAGCGTAACACTCTCAATGTCTGTATTCGTAACCCATGCGTATTGATATGTGTTTCGAAAGGCTGCCCTCTCAACTCAGGCGGCATGTTTTGTTCCAAAGACGGATAAATTAAATATATGAATCAAAAAGTGTTTTAGATTTCTTGTTCATGGTATAGAAATATTTATATAATTTTAAATTGAAGATATAATTGTTTATTCATTAAAGATTACGTATGATTATGAAGTGGAGGATTCATTATGATTTTTTCAAATCTACTATTTAGTGCGACAATAATAATCAGGAATCGGAATAAATAATATATATATATATATATATATATATATATATATATATATATATATATATATATATATATATATATATATATATATATATATATATATATATATATATATATATATATATATATATATATATATATATATATATATATATATATATATATATATATATATATATATATATATATATATAATGAATTAATTGAATCCGTCATGATCATTCATAATAATATATTTATTTCAAATAGTTGTGATAGCATAGTTATTCATAGTTATCATTATATGTTCCCATGTTTATATTGTATCTGAAAACATGAACTTATATAATGTGAATATTATTTTTGTTCTACTAAATTCTGAATGAGGATAGCTCTCCTGAAAACATTATTATATTGAATACTTTCCATTTACTCACGAAGTAATATATAAATTCTAATATAAAAAGTTCTGATTTTTATTTCATCTGAATATTCCCAATCGTTATTAATAAATTTCATTGTGCCTGCTATGCAATATTTAATAAATAACGAAGATTTTTTTTCAGCGCATCTTTTTTTTTGTTGAATTATTCAATATGCCACACATACTTAGGTTATTCAGGTAAAAGTTTTTCTCCTGTTTGAAAAATTCATTTAGAGGTTATTGATCGTACAGTAGTGAAGCCAGGAGATTATTGATAAGTAGTAATGTCTAGGTGTGATAGGATAGACCTATGATGGTAGGTGTACAATCTAGTGATCATTTTTTTCCAATTTGTTATCGCTATTTTTTGATGTGGTCTGTTCGAGTTTTCTACACAAATTTGAAATGTTTCCTTCGGTGATTAGCTGAGTGGCTATAGACACTTTCTTCTGCAGGCAACATTTTGACTATTTCATACTATTGTATTGACAGAAAAGAGATAATAGGGAGTTTTTGAGTTTCTATTTAAAGTCAACGTAATTATCGTAAACCGCTATGTTGAGTTTGCGCAGAACGGAAAACGTTATTAACGGGTTGAAGATCCAAAAAGAGATTTTGAATTCAAATTTATTGCGAACGTCAAATAAGTAAGTATAACCTCTCTTGTGTTTTTGTATTATTTTTTGTCGGGTGATTTTTCCAATTTTCATTCCCTATTATTAGCGTTCTTTGGGTAAATTATCATGGAAGATATAGACTATATAGCGATCAGGCGCGGGGGAGTGGATCATAATTTGATGAGAGGTATAATCTTACATAACATCTTTGCAGAGGAACAAGAACGTGAAAATATTGATGGAAACATACCCGGATTCGATTTTTATAATATTGAGGCTGAAGAGGTGAAAATAAATTTCTGTTTTCGAAGAGAGGATTTGTCACGGTTATGCCAAACTTTGCAGATACCAAACCCAATAATTACACGATCTGGACATGAAGCAACTGGTAAATGCAATAGTTTGTAGTAATAATTGTGATGAATTTGGACAAATATATTTCTTAGGCATCGAAGGCTTATGTATTTTACTGTTCTCATTGAAAATAATTTTCCTGTTATAAGGGAAATGTGCTGCTGAATCACTGTGCAAATATCTGGTTTTTCAAATGGATTATTACTTAGAACAACTCTAAGAAGTAACAGATCCTCCATGCCTGTAAATAGTAGTCTTTTTTCTAAGAGTGACATTTTTTTAAATATCGTGGCAAGTGAACAAAAACCGCTGAAAAAATATCAAAATTAGCCGGCCAATTTACACAAATAAACAAACCAAAATAGCACAGAGCACTGTGACATAACCAATAAAAATACGGAAACTGTGAATCTCAAAACATCAGATCGCAGACTCGATTTATGGTTGCCACATAGTAAGAAATAACATTTTTTGCGAATTTTTAATACAAAGGAAGAAGTTTGGAACGAATTAGCACGATAGCATATATGATATTAGTCACTTATCATAGTTCAAATAGTATATTTTTATTCAGTTTGTAACAATTTAACACAAGCGCGTTTAAACTTGTCAACACCGCGAATATAACGGACGTTTATTAAGCGAACGTTAAAGTCCCGTTGATAACGTAGTACGTTATCGGTTAATAACCGTCTCGGTAATTTCAAAGCTCTTGCGCATGCTCAGAATAACCGAAAACGTAATTTACGTGTATATTTAGGGTCTCGAAAACTCCCTAATAGCTTTGGTTGTCACCTATTAATATTTCCATATAGGACCAGAACGCTACTAAGTGCAAATCAACCACCTTCGCAGTATGATTTACTCTGTCGTTGAAGTTCAACAAATGTAAATCAGATGCTAGCAATTAAATGAAGTTGAGTAACCAATCAGTTTTCGAAAATTTAGCTTCAGGACAGAATTCATCGACTCAACTGTATACTTATCATACCCTGAAGCATGTTAAAACTCTAGAATCTTTGAAAAACTAATCGGATTTATAAACACTGTAATGCGTTCTTCAAATATTGTAATAAACTGGCACTTGACTAATGATGTTGTCTCGAGGGTTTTTCCAGGTTTATCAGAAAGTGGTTATATTCGAATATACGATTTTGAGTTCATGATATACTCAGTAATTCAAAATATACTAGATAAATACCACAAAATATCCACCATTTCATTCAACTTTTTTGAACTGAAAATGTTAGCTCAACTTATTTATCTCATCCAACGGAAAATGAGAAGATTTGAATAATTACAGGTATGTATCCATTTCTAATTATTAGATATTCCGGATGATTCTACAAGCCGGAATAAACAGGATATAAAACCAAACCTCCCAATTGCTTCCTTCGAAAGAATAGTTAATATAGTTCAGGAAATGAAAATGAAAACCTAATAACTAATTCTAAAGATTTTGAAGTTGAATATATTCAACAACAATTCAACTTACCTCATATTCTTCGCCCTCGCCATCATCGATGTCATCCTCGTCCTGTGAGAAATAGAATTATTATGTGAATAATTGCAATAATTTTTCTGAACGTGAATATAAACTATTCCAAAAAAAAAAATCTCCAATATAAAAAACTTAAAAATATCAAGTAATATTATGAATGAGAAAAACCATAACATGGTGATAAATCAAACTAGTGTTTTCACTGAAAAACTAAATGAAATGTTTTCCGTTCGATCTATTGGATGCAGTTCGGAATATTTTAGAATTTCAAATTCATTTTTGTAGAGATTAGTGATAGAATAAATTCTTATTTTCAAGGTAAGAAAATAAACACAGAAGTTCCATAATAAAAAATTAAGTGTTACTGTATTCTTTAATTCGGACACAAACATGTTCTCTTGGTTAAAGTAATATTATATATATATATATATATATATATATCTATATATATATATATATTATATATATATATAAATATATATATATATATATAAATATATAAATATATATATAAAAATATATATATATATATATATATATATATATATATATATATATATAAATATATATATATATATATATATATATATATATATATATATATATATATATATATATATATATATACAGGGTCGCTGATATGTATGGAAACGGTCGATTATTTACTAAAGTAGTAAGATAGCTAGCGAAAAACGTTAAGATTTCAAAATCTATATATTAAAAATTAAGTATGCAGGGTCAGTCAAAAAGTACTGAATAAATAAAATTGCTGTTTCTTCAATAGAACACCTTATATATTATACCATATTTTAATTCTGCTCGAAATTCTGAACAAAATTTACATTGCACATCATTTCCTAAATTCAACCGTTTTGGAGATATCGAATTTTGAAAATAACTTTTTACTACTCTAAAATTTATTAAAGAAAAAGCACAAAATGATAGATATTTATTATGAAAGTCACACAAGGTGCAGTATGTGGATATGATTACAATTTAATTATAATATTTTTACAGAAAATAAAAAGCATAATAGATAAGGGTTGTTAAAAATGCACGAAACAAGTTGTTATAAACAACAAATTCTATTTAATAAGGTGCTCAAAGTGTTTGCCATTTTGCACATACTTACGTTTCAAAGTGCTATGTGTCGTTTTATTGTGCAAACCGTATTTAAGGAGCGTTATACGATATTTGAAAGCGGATTAGGTTTCTTTACCTAATTTTATTACAATAAGTTATGGCTATTATTCTCATGTTGTAAAAGATTTGATATGGGGTTAATGTTATTTTCTCAAAGTGCATTTTGTCTATCAAAAGTGGCATATATTATTTTTTGTGCATCACATCTATTCATTTATTTTTAAAGCAATTTTATTCTTTTTTAAAGTGAGTGTTATTCCAACCCAAAAAATAGACAGCGTGTTCAGTACTTGCAGAAAAAGTTTCGTCATAGCATCAAGTGTCACAAAAAGCCAAGAAACATTCTGCTACCGGGGTGGAGTAGAGTCCAGTGTTTACGAAAAATCACTCGAAATTTGTATGTGTATATCGATTAGATCATAACGCCTTGAGACTGATGTATGAGAATATATTTGATGGAAACCTCGTGTGTCTATTTTCTTACCTTTACCAATATCAAATGGAAAGTGACATCTTATCTAATCTTTGAGACTCTTGATTTGCAAAATATTTCAATTATCTGGCTTGATAATAAAAATCAAGAAATAATATAAGAAGCCTAGGAATTACAAGGATAAGTTCTACTTAAACGTAGAATGAGATGACCTATAGAAAAAATAGTAAATATAAAGTAATTTACCCGATAATCGTTTCCTTCTCCCAAATCTTCATCCTGTAAGAATAAAATATACAAAAGAGATACATTCATATAAGAATATAATCATTGGAAAATTACACTTGAATCAAAAGACTCATTTAATCAATTGTGCTACACCAGCCATACTCAAACTTTTTTTTCTTGGGCCACTTAAAGATTTTAGTTGTGTCGTGCGGGCCGCTACCTACATAAATCACATCTGTTATTTAGGTGTTGGTAAAAAACCTATTACGTTAATTGTTCATTTATTATATTGGGAATATTTTAATGTCATCAAAATGAGAATCCGTAAGTCGGTTTCTATATACGTTCTTTGCATATTTCATTTTGGAATAAGATTCGCAAAGATATGTCGATGCAAAACAACGTAAGCAGAATTTGATCACATTTTTTCACAGTCTTAAATTATTCGGGCACCATTGTCCAAAATTCAGGGTACCTTCTCTCTCGTATCTTTAAAAATAACTTTGTATCATTCTTCATTTCAATGAACTCGTCAAACAAGTCTGCATAACTGAAGCCAATTGTGAGATACTTATCGGCTCTAGGTACCATAATTTTTCTACAAGCAGTAGCAAATTTTTAATTTTTCTTAAATCTCTCTTTAAATTCGGCTGATAGTGCAGATATATAATTTGAAATTATCAAACAGTTTTCTTCGAAAATATCAATACAGTCCTGTGTAACACTTGTAAGTGTTTGAAAATTTTGAAGTACTTTGTTTTGAATTTCTTCGTAATAAATACCGTAAAACGGGGTTACTTTGGCAGATTTCGGGAGATATTTGACAATAAATCTAAAACCTTTGCCAATAATCCACAAGAAAAAATCTCATTGTAACAAAAACCAATAAGGCTGTAAATGCAGAATATTTGAATGGAAAATATTGAGAGGTAACTGAGAAAAAAAATTGTTGAGAGGCTGCCAAAGTAGGCAAACGATTGGGGTAACTTTGGCATGATATGTATTTCGCTCAAAATATGAAAGTAGACTGCCCTGAAGGTCTTCTTTGGCACTGTTTTTAATTTAAATTTCGATTTTGACCATTTTTCTTCAAAAATGCCATTACTTAGCTTCATTAAAATAAGGTTTTTGTACAAAAATGTCATTTTTATTCAAAAATAATTGCATAAAACAACATGCGGATATAGCAACAAAAACAAAAAATTAACTCTGACCCTGTGGAAAATAATTTTAACATGTGTAATATCTGAAAGGTAATTATTCTGAAGGATTATAATGTCTATCTTCTATGGATTCGTCACTGTCAAAATCCATTTCCTCGCAATTTGAGCAGGTGTAATAGCGATCCATGCTTCTCTCATTACAAATACCACAAACCCAATGATTGCATTGTGCACATGCAATCCAATCAGGTCCTTTATATTTTGACCAGTCTGCATAGCAAATGGAACATCGATCTTTTGATTTTTTGTCATTTGTTCTGGTAGAACGTTTAATACCGGATGGTCCTGGATGTGGTTGTGGTTCAGATGACACTTGGGTTGGGTTTTCTTCATTGCTGATTTCCCAGTCTTCTACTCCTCATCTTGCTGGTTAGGTAAAACTTCTTCCATTTCGATAGCTGGATATTCTGGTAGGGTTTGATCTTCACCTTTGTTAGTGGAAAGCCCCAATTGCTGACCGTCGTCAGAGTGTGTTTCAGTAACTACCTACTCTTCCTCTTGTACAATCGAATGAACTATTGTCTTGGTGTGCCTTCCAACCAACTTATTTTGGAGGGTTTCACGGGAGATTTTGAATCGGCGACTCGCCTGGGCTTGAGACATCCCTCCTCTTATGGCAGCTAACGCTTGTTCTAATTGCTGGGGGTGTAGTTACCGTATGTACAGCCCCCAATTTTCTTAATGTAGTGGCGCGGCATTTTTCTAATAGTTTAAACATCTAATAAAGAAAGGAACCTGAAAAAACCGCGAAAAAAAAATAAAAGGGATAAAAAATAATTTTAAAAAAAACAAAACGAATAACTGCCAAAGTTACCCCCGGTGCCAAAGTAACCCCGTTTTACGGTACTTAGTTATTCTATGAAAGCAAATATTGTTTTTGCCATTAATTTGTGAAATTATTTTGTTTTCACCTTGCAAGCTTCGATTAAGGCTGTGAGTTTCTCAGTTATGTCGCATAGAAAAGCTAACAAATGGTGGTGTTCTTATTTTGCAGTTCAGGATAATTTTTATCATTTTGCTGTGAAAACATCATTATTTCTTGACGTAAAGAAAAAAAACTGCGCCTATTATTTCCTCGGAAATTTAAATAGTAAATAGGTTAATAGAATTTGGAGTTAAAACGCGTAGGCCACTTTCAAAAGCCTGGCGGGCCGCAGTTTGAGTATCGCTGTGCTAAACTAACGAAGAACTCATCAACTTCGAAATTACAGATAAACCTCATTTTATTTCCAGAAAAAAAAAATCACAAGTATTAACTACTTCGAAAATTGATACCCACTTGAATTAAATGAATATTAATATATACATACCTACATAATTTTTATATACCAGTATATTAATAATTTGGTTTTCTCAAGTAATGCACTCGATGTTACTTATTCTTGTATATACATGCAACAATATATTTTTAGGAATGGTAACATTAGAGCATTTATTAATGCCACGTTCACACATTGGTTCTTACCTGTCCATTATTATCTTCATCGTAACCATCATATTCTTGATCTTCGTCATCATTTTCGTTCTGTACTTGATTTTGTTGGCTAGGGTCCTGCCGCCTTCTTCTTCCCTGTTTCCTGTGTTTTGTGATCGTCGGCAGAGGTTTCTTTTCCCCCAACAAATCATTTATGCTTCTTCTGAGCCTGTGAAGTTTATTAAGAAGCCAATGTTCCTCTTCTAGTTGATGTTCTATATGTTTCCTTTTTACAGAATGATGTTGTCTATCATGTTTTAATGAATTTTTTTGATCTATACTATCGAAGATTAGGTCAGAGTCCACCTGAAAATAAGATATACAGGTTATACAAATGAAAATGAATGAAAATTTCAAATATGCATCCCCAACAAGTTGTATGAAAGAAAACAATCTTATTTCGATAACAAGCGAAAAATATGTAACATTTCTTTTTGCCAATGAGCCATGAAGTATGAACGCTACAAAAAATTCATACATACGGCATATATTGTATCAATGTCTGCTGCGTTAACTCAGAACAGAGAATATGAAATTTCAACTAGCTTAAGAAAAATTAGCGTATCTATAGGTACATATCTTGAAAAACTACAAACTATGCTACTGATTCTGAAGCTGAAAGTGAATTTTCAAATATCTGATTCCCTTTGATTCACACGGATAATCATCGTTCATTTTATATATATATATATATATATATATATATATATATATATATATATATATATATAGTATAATATATAATATATATAATTATATATATATATATATATCTATAAATATATATATATATAAATATATATAACATATATATATATAAAATCAGAAAAAAGATTCCGGGGGTTCAATCCGATTTCGGATAGTTCTGTTGGCGCTGGAGAAGCACCGTTTGTTTCACGACGTTCCGCCAAAATCTCATTTGGCATTTGGTAGTTGCCGTCGAGTCACCAGACGCTACAGCAGCACTTGAAAATGCCAAATGAGATTTTGGCGAAACGTCGTGAAACAAACGGTGCTTCTCAGCGCCCAAACAGAACTTCCGAAATCGGATTTGAACCCCGGAATCATTTCTCTGATTCATTGCACCATCCGAGAAAAAACATACGATATAACATATATATATATATATATATATATATATATACTATATATATATATATATATAATATATATATATATATTGTGATACATATATATATATATATATATATAATATATATATATATATATATATATATATATATATATATTATATATATAATATATATATATATGTATATATATATATATATATATATATATATATATATATATATATATATATATATATAGTTAATCATATATGAAGGTATTGGAAGAATTTGATTAATTATTTCTAATAGAAAATTGCTTTAGAATAATATAATGAAGGAGAATTTCAAGTTAGAATATAAAATTATATATATCGAAATGTCAAATTTTGCACTAATAAATAATAACTTAATTAATGGATAGAATATGGAAATTTTTAGTACAAAATGATCAGAATATTATGTAGTTGAGATTAACTAAATTATTTAAGTCCAGAAATATGTTTTTATTCCAAATTTATTAAAACACTAAACAAATGTCATTGAATATTTTTAAATAATCAAGTTAAAGTACTGAGTTTGAAAAATTTTAAATTATTAGAAATAAACTATTATTATTAAAAAAATCAATTTCTAAAATTATTGTATATTTAATTAAATTGAATGATATAAAAATATTTACATTACCTGTTATTATAATAATTAAAATATGATTAAAATCACAAAAACGAAATCAGAATATTCTAGAATAATGCCACTCAGGTGATATGATTTTTGAGGATAACAGAGTTTATAAAGGGAAGTACATCACACTCCCTGAGTCAATTCCTAAATTATCTATATATACAGGGTGTCCCACCAGGAACTGCATCGATGGATATATGGAAAACTGGACATAGTAAATATCTGAAAATTAGGTTGTGTACTAATGTCGATGGGGGACATCCGGCTAAAATATTTTCAAGGTGATTGCAAGAACAAATATGGCATCACACGCCTACTATTACAAAATTTAAGGAAATCATTTTTTTTTAACCAAAAACCATTAATTTGCAAATTATTTCGAAAACTATAAGATTAAGGAATAGGCGACCTTATACAAAGTAGCCCTTATTTTTGATACTGAATCGAATAAAATAATAAAAAATGTAGGTATTCATTTGAAAAAATGGACTTTTTGTAGTTTTTCAACATCCATTTTTGTAATACTTTCCTGAGCACCCTGTATATTAAATTTCAAAATACTATTCATCTTACGCTAAAACAGAACCACCTCTATTAGGAAATTTATCTTGATTGGGCAGTAATACCGTTTTTTTTTTGAAGAAAAATTTGATTATTACTCGATCTGCATACGTAATTTTTGACAAATAAACTCAAATATTTCCGAAACAGTTGAAGATAGGTATAGGACATTATATATAAAATCTATCTAAAATTTTGTGAAAAATCCAAAAATGCAATATTATACAGGATGTCCCATTTGAAATAAGCAAGCTGATACCTATTTCCGGTATAACCGGAAGTGCCATCACCTTGAAAATATTTTAGCCGGATGTCCCCCATCGACATTAGTACACAGCCTAATTTTCAGATATTTCCTATGTTTAGTTTTCCATATATCCATCGATGCAGTTCCTGGTGGGACACCCTGTATATATATATATATATATATATATATATATATATATATATATATATATATATATATATATATATATATATATATATATATATATATATATATATATATATTCATAACTAAACATGGGAAATTAGTACTATACGTGCAGTGGAAAGATATTTTGATGTTTTCCATTCAGGGAAAGTAGCAAATATATGGTAAATAAATTTTATAATTATTACCGAGCATTTGAATTCATAAATTTCATCGCATAAACAACAAATCATCTTCATTCTCATTAATAATTGTACTAGATAAAACGATCAGCGCGTGTCCCGTAGGTTAATTAATTCGAAACATTTCAAGGGCTATTACCAAATCCGAAGAGAGTTAATGGGAAGTTATCAACATCCAATATAATCACTGACATATGTGCGACCGCTATTTTTTACGAACATGAATACGGGTAGCTGCCTCTCAATTGTCTGTCCATTATTGAATTGAATTACAAACAGGCAGAGCTTGTGATGTTGCTCAATCATCCGATTAATAGAAATAATACACTCGCCAGCCTGATTGTACTAGCCGTTCGGTGACAGATTTCCCGCGTCGTTAATTAGCATTTCGGTTAATAGAATAACTGAGTCATCGGCTGTTTCGTCATTTTTAATCGTATAATCCCCGAAAATAATGGACTATTGCACTATATGGAAGGTCAACTGCTGTGAGTAAGATGCAGGGTGGTTTTGAAATCCTGGAGAACGATATAAATTCATAAAACTACATTTTTTGGCAGGTAACACAACTTCATTCAACTTCCGGTTTCACCGGAAGTGACATAAACTTTCCATTTTTAAATGGGTCACCTGGTATATTTTCAGTTTTTTCGTCTCTATATGACATTTATAATACAACTATGTATCATTTGTTACTTCTTGTAACCGTTGTTTTATTTTATTTCGAAATAAATTTTTCTTACAGAAGCCTATAATACATGCGTTCAAATAAATAATTTCGGCCCTAAAGTTGCCCCGTTTACCGTCCTCGGACGTGGCTTCTTTTGTTTCTTGTGTTGGTCACAGGCTACTCGATGATTTCAAATGTTATTCTAATCTCAATAAGATTCTTCATTTAAAGAAAGTTCTAAGGTTATGGGATTTCAGGTTTTTATCGAAAGTTTTCTTTCAACCTAATACCTAGAGTGTGGTATCAAATTAATCGTAATAAAATTATCTTTTTTTTTAACCCGACGAGACAACATGTTGCCATTTGAAAAAAAAATAGTAATAAAAGTTTCAAAATCAAACTTCACATAGCTGAAACATTTTGATCGAAAACAGTAAAGTTGTATTCTAGCATACATTTTAGAACCGAAATTAGTTATTTGAACGCATCCGTAGCCCTCTAGAATTGAAAATTTATTTCAAAACAAAATAAGAAAACGGTTACAAAAAGTAACGAATGATACATAATTGTATTTTAAATGTCATATGGAGACAAAAAAACTGAAAATATACCAGGTGTCCCATTTAAAAATCGAAAGGTTATGTCACTTGCAGTTTTACACGTTCAACAGATCCTCTGAATGTCATTCCATTACCTCTGAATACAAAAAAGTTATAAAGGCGAGTCACATTCCGTGGACACCCGGGCTCTATATATATATATATATATATATATATATATATATATATATATATATATATATAATCTCTTGATAATTATTAGCAATAACAGGCTGGTTGAATCTTAAAAAACTCGATTTTATTAAAAAGTTGACGTTTCACTACGATATTCGTAATTGAAATTTCTTTGACATTTATTGATTTGAAAAAATTGAATAGACAGGGTTGCTTTGTATATGCTATTCAGTCTAATATTAATATTCAAAATTGTTATTAATGTTTTCCCATGACTAATTTCTTTGTTGTTAGATAAATAGTACCCTATTATTATTATTTTCAAACATTACGTAGGTAAGGGTTTCTTTGGTTTCCCTTACCATCTAATGATAACAATTTTGAATATTAATATTAGACTGAATAGCATATACAAAGCAACCCTGTCTATTCAATTTTTTCAAATCAATAAATGTCAAAGAAATTTCAATTACGAATATCGTAGTGAAACGTCAACTTTTTAATAAAATCGAGTTTTTTAAGATTCAACCAGCCTGTTATTGCTAATAATTATCAAGAGATTAAAAATAGATCACAGGCAACAACAATTCGAATAAATATATATATATATATATATATATATATATATATATATATATATATATATATATATATATATATATATATATATATATATATATATATATATATATATATATATATATATATATATATAGGGGAGACCGGGGCTAGTTGTTACAGGGGCAGGTTGTTACAACCGATTTTTTCGGTCATCTTCGGGCGTTACCGCTATTCTCTAAATGTAGATCGGTCGCCAGGAAGATAGTTTATGATCAGTTATTATATGGCCGTCCTGAGTTGGGTATTGTGATAGTTGGAGCCAAATTTATGATTTTGTCGTGTTTTTGTAAGATTTCAATTTCTCAGGTGAGTTTGTTTATCTTCATTATTAAATGTAGCAATTTTATAAAATTTGGTAGATGTAATCAACAGAGTATAAGCTTTCATTGTATGTATAATTCAGTTATATAGTTTTATCAGTAAAAGATTTTTCAATAAATTTGTAAAAACATGTGCCTCGAGATAAGTTGATACAACGTACATGGGGCAGGTTGTTACGATGTAACAACTTACCCCATTCAACTTTTTCAGGTGTTATGCAGGTAGGTTTCTTTGGTTTTAGCCCTAAGAAACGTAGTTCATAACTAATATATGAATTAAAATCAATTTCATGGTATTGTTTTTGATTTCAGCGTTAATATGAGAAACTACAAAAAAAAACACAACAAGGAAACATTTCCCAGGATGTGTATGTAATACTGGATGATAGCAGCGATGTACAACCAATCATTTGGTTGTTCAGTCCGCCCACTCCTAAAGCCGCAGAGAGAAAAAATATAAAAACAGGAGGACGTAAGCAAAGGAAAACAACAATTTGGACAGACACACCAAACAATAAGGAACTTGAGCTTGAGGAAGAACAGCGAAGAACTAAAAAATCAAGGAAGGATGCACAACAAGCAAGAAAAGATATATTTCAAAAAACTAGGACACTGGTTAAATAAAAAAAAAGGTTGCTCTCCAAGATAGGTCATCTACTGAAAGCGACTCCGAAAACGAGGAAACGTTCTGTTCATTTTGTGGAGAATCGTTCGAAAATTCTCGACCAAAAGAACAATGGGTACAGTCTACTAGGTGTATCAACTGGGCTCACTCAGATTGTACTGACGGTAGTCCATTTTTCGTCTCCATCAATTTTAATTCAAATGACGAACTGGCCTGAAGGTATATAATCCATGTATTAAGTGTAAAGTATTGTGTAACAATTTACCCCAACTTAGTAACAACTTACCCCAAAACGGGGTAAGTTGTTACATCGTGCAATATACCAAAAAACAATTATTTTTTAGGTTTCAATTCCATATTAGAATTAATTGTTCCATTCATAATAAACACAAAACTGTAACGAATAAAGGGCTACAAAAATTATATCTGTTACTTTTATCATTTAGTAGTAGGACAAGTTCAAATCAAAATTGTAACAACTAGCCCCGGTCTCCCCTATATATATTTATATATATATATATATATATATATATATATATATATATATATATATATATATATATACACGGTGTTTCTTAATTGAATGTAAATAATTTGAGGGATGAATATTCGGCCAATTTCAAGAAGAGAACTTGATATAAAGGCTTGTCCTAAACGTCCTAGTTTTTGAGATACAGGGTGGTCAAGTTTCAGAAAATAAATCATTTTTTATTTAAGTACAACTTTAAAACCTCAAAAAAATATTTGAAAAATTTTAAGAAAAAAATACAACAAAAATTAAATTAATTTGTTTGTTCGATGCAACAATTTTTCTTTAACAAAAATCTATTTCCTGCAATGTGATAATGTTATGATTATGCAGAGGATCAGTTTGAATTTTTTTTAA